>VXCM01002677.1:38548-97083 GCA_014773175.1 Lucifuga dentata
GGGGGGGGGGGGGGGAGTGAAAGAACGTTTCACTTTGTTGTATGTGGTCAGTGGGCTTCACAGTACATGGAATCTTTCAGTTTGTTTTTGCATTGGAAAGTGCAATGATGGAAGCCTGTTAGTTAATGATAATTGAAGGAAAATAGTCCTTAATTCCTTTCCGGTGGGAAAGTCTAGGGATCAAATTCTGACCAAAATCGATGGCTGCTCTCCTTTGTGTTCTTTCTGAGCTGATACTGTTGACCTTGCACAGCTTCAGTTTCTCCCTTGAGTGTGTTTTTTTTTTTTTCTTGTTTCTAAACTGTGTTTGAATTGCAGGAGTGATGTTTGAGCTCTAGTCAAACTGACTATGTGGCATCTGCATTGTGTCCTCTGGGCTCTATTGTCTGGGTTTGACCCAGAAATTCAAAGCAAAGCTCTGTGTGTCTCACATCACTGGAAAACAGCAACCGCTCCTCACCTTTTCAGAGAGTCAGCCGTCTCTGGACTGACTCATGCTTGTCTGTGTGCGCACATAGACACACTTTCTAATACACACCGCCAGACGTTTTGAAAGGACCTCTGTTGTGGCTCCTGTTTATTGCCAGGCGAGAACAGATGGTGGCCTTTGATGCAACACTGAAAAGGTCATTTACCTTCTGTATCATTTGTGTGTTTGTGTATGATGTGAGTCAAGCGTGAAGTCAGCAAGTCAGATAATGTGTCTGCGGTAGCATTCAGCATAATAACCTAGAAATGAAAACTATTCTGTGAATGTAATCGTAAAGTGAAATTGATAAGGTTTCTCTGTAGCTCTGCATGCTCTACATTCTTAGTATAGCTGTGATGAGTGTTTAGTATGGGTATGTGTGTGTAGAGATCCTTTTTGTGGTCATTATTAGAGGTTTGTAAGCTTTGAAAAGACACTTTATGAAGTATCTACAGAATTTTGGTGACTTAAATGGTACATGATGAATGGAAAATGAGCATTAAACTTATTAAATGTCCTCTAATTAAGAATAAAAGCATGTAAGGCAGCATTGAGTGAGAGCTCCACTTCTCCATGCGCTGAGGCTGGAAGATCAAACAAGATTTTTATGACACTGACTCGCCCTATCGTGATTTCAAAGTTGAACTGCCTTGATAATACAGGAGGCCATAATCATAAACTCATAAATTTTAGTCTGGGGTTTTTTTTTTTGTTTTTTTTGTTTTTTTTGCACAGTCAAATGGTTGGACAATTAAAAACTGAATTAAACGAGTAATTGCAATTATTAAAATCTCAATAATCAAATAATCTCAAAGTTTAAAATGATCTGTAAGCCAAATTGTGATTTAGCAAATGAACATTGAATGATTTGGTCAGGTATCGTTAGCTGTTGTGCGCTAGTGCTTTGTATGTGGGTCAGTCACAGTCTATAAATAATGCTCTATTGCCTGCATAGGACCCAGAGTGAGAGGGTTTTATACCACACACACACACACACACACACACACACACACACACACACACACACAAATAGTAGAGTGTGTCAAATAGCTTAGCTTGCCACACAAACAGTACAGCATTTATTAGTGGCCATCAGAAGCTTAAGTCCCAGTCTCAACACTGAAAAGAGAGTCAGCAGAGTCAAGAGATGACATACACCTTAGTTACACTACACATTACTGATAAATGCATGCATGATATAAATGCAACCTTAATTTAGTAATGATGATAACTGTAGTTTAAACCACCAATCCTACTATAAATCAGTGGAAACTAATCCATGTAATATAATAAAGCACATACCTATTATGATGCCTGGTGACCGTCCACCTCTGGTTGTCATGTTACATCAGCTTATTTCTTGCAGTGTCCTAAAGTCAAATAATTCAAAAGTATTGTTGCTGATGATCATCCCAGCTAGTTAAGATGCTATCTAGATATACACAATTATATGTAAAGCCGATGCTGTAAGTTTTACATGATGTCAACTTCATTTCTGATGTGCACTGGAGGTTGTGAGATGGATTCTGAGCCCTGTTGACCCGTTATGCTGTCAGCCCGCCATTTGACCTGAGCACAAAGATAAACTGCTGCATTAGCTAACAGCCGTAGCATGGCTCATCACCATAACCACTAATGCTAATGAGCTGCTTGCAGTTAAAAACTAACCAGCTCATTGTTTTCTATATTTGCAATGAGTTCAAGAAAATGGACAGTTTTCTAATTCGTTTCAACTTTGCGTAAACCCATGTGAAGGTTAATCTTTAGCAGTTGCTTTTGGCTAGAATAATGCTGAACTTTCTATGGCTTGAAAAAAAAATCTGTAATTTGCAATGACACGTATGCAAGAAATGCAGTGCTGTGGTGGAAACAATCATGTTACATTTAGATGTTCTGGTAAAAAATGTAATAATAGGACTTGTATTATTGAATTAGTCAAAAAGGACAAGCATGCTTTTTTTTCTTCTTCTTTTTTGACAATTCATGCCTACATCTTATCCATTGTAGAATTGAGCAAAATGTGCTTTGATGCAGTTGAAAAGCTATTTTTGGGAGCTGCACAGTGTCAGAAGCGGCTGAAGAGCCCAGAAAGACAACAGCTCTGTTGTGCGCCCACCACAGTGAAGACGGAACACATTCCGCTGGCAGGCTAGAGACCAACCTGTGGGCTTCTACTGTCATTACTGCAACTTACAAACATTCCCCAAGTGTCTTTAAAGAAACAGGAGCTGACGGTGCTACTTGGATACAAATTAGATCTTAACAACTGAAATAACAGTTAAAAGTGTTGCAGCGTTTTATTTTTTATTTATTTATTTTTTTTAGCTGTGGGGAGGTGACAGGTTGTGTGTCACACTTGCATTTACATGAATACAGTTAAAACACTGTGTAGTACGCACAGAATGTGAGCATACTACACACTAATGTGTTTTACACCTGACTAAGACACGCACACATGTCCAGTGCTAGGTGATGCAGTATGTCAGAAGGTTGCATGTCTCCAGCGAGCTGAGTGAAGAGGACTCTGGGAACTTGGCCTTCCTATACAAACACTCTGACTTAAATAACACAACAGACCGTGTTTGCATTGCCACCACTCCAATTTCCCCCTTTTTATTGAGGGATTCACTATCAGAGGGTGGGAAACGAGTGTGTACATGCATGTTTACATCTCTTCTCTGGCTCTGTCCTAATCCAAGTGGTCTGGGGCACTAATTGATTCTGTGCTGCAGGGCAGTTTAGAACCTTAGTGCAAAGTAACTCAGTGGTCACATGCACTTTATTTTATCAAACTAAGCTTCTCACTTAAGTTTGTGCCGTCAGTGAATGAACCAGAAAAATCACACAAAACCATTCTGGAAAGGTGTCCCAGAAATGTTTGATTTTATGGCAGAGAATAAGATTTGCAGCAAACACCTCAAAAGAAGCATCCTGGTCAACATCAAAACAAACTCAGCCACGTTATAATGAGTCCAGCCTGCAGACCTCCTTTCTCTCATCTGGGAATGTAAATAAAGAACAAAAGGAGCAGATGTTTTTAAAGTGGGTCCATAAAAACATTTTCAACTAGAGTAAAGATTCAAATGACCCATTTAGTGGATTAGCTCACTAATGCGTGTTTGACAAGCAGTGCAGTGAGTTGACATAAAGTACAGATCTTCAGCACAAGATCTTTGTTTGGAAGATGGACAAGCCAAAGGTCATTTCACCTACAGAAACAGTGAAGCTTTCAGAGAGGCTTTGGCATGCATTCATAGGGAGATAATGGAATCATGACGCATTCTGATAACTTCCAATGCATTTGTAAGATATCGTGCTTTTTGCGACAGACGTTTCCTTTAGCTGTTTTAACCAAAATTTAAACCTTTTTACTAAGGCCATTGCAAATAGACTGTCCTGTCCTGCACAGAAGAAATATAAAAATATACAAAGAATCACTGATTAAGAACATGATGGACTATCTAATTATCATTTGTTACTGCATATTAGGGACAGAATACAATATATACTCGTAATAATTCAGAGAGCTGTAATATTATTTAGCTTTGGGGCTAATAACCACGTTTTCCTGTCCATGCTCCATCATAAACAAAAAAATGTCACCATAATTGCAACTCTTCCAGTATTGATGTAGACCAGCTAATCATGTATTCCAAAGTAAAACTGAGACTTCTAATTTTTCAGATGACATTCACATTTCTTCACATTTAGCCTCTTATTTGTTTAATAAACTCAAGTTAAATTTTTTCTACTGCATATTGGTATAAAATTAACAACAGAAAACTGAAAAATATTATGATACACAAAGAATCATGAAATTATGAGAGGGAAAAAGAAATTGTGACGTGTCTCAAAATAGGGAAAGAATATCTAAAATCGGCATTTAAAGGTTTGAGCGCATGCCTCGTTCTTCTAAATATGAGCTTGTCAGATCCAAGTTTCCACCGCTGGTTTCATCCTGGATTCCTCTGTTGTGATTCAAGTGAGTTTTCTCAAAAGGTCAAACCACTAGTTTGTCATGAGGTGAACAACCTCTGAGTAACTCGCTTTCCAACCTAAATTGGGAACGTGACCTCTGACCCACTCACCACACTGTCAAGATCAACACCCCAGACAGCTGGAGCGAGGCTCTCTGGTTTTGACCACATCTACACTAAACTTAGATGACACAGACACAGAGTTCTTCACAATTTGAGCGGCTGTGAATAGACCAGATACGCTTTGCTGGCTTTTAACTGTATTTACAGCCATGTTTGGAGGTCTGTGTGTAGTTAGTGTGGAATGCCCCCAGGCCTGAAAGCAGAATAAATCACAAACTCCCCTCACACTGTTCTTTACTTTCCTCCCCTCCTCCCTCATTCTACACTCCTTCCTTTGTCCTCTTCTTCTTGACCTTATCTTTTTTTAACTCCTCCTACTCAATGCTCCTCTTCCGTTTTGCTTCATTTTTTCACCCTCCCTGTATCTTCACAACACTGCCGTCCTGTCCTTGACTGCATCTTTTCTTTGACTCCATACTTTCGTTTCCTCTCTGTTCTCATTCCTCCTCTTTTCTCCCCTCCCACATGCTTCGTGGTGTGGGCAGGCCATATTTACAAAAAGCAAAAGTAACCTGATACGGCGGAAATAGACAAAAATAATCCTTTGTGCCTGTAATTGAAAACAGGATCACAATAAGTTTAGTGATTCATTCTCCACTTTGCAACTTCTACAACTAATCTTTGGAATTCTCACAGATTCCAAAGACATTATTTAAAACACATTATTCATGACAGTTCCATCGCATAACAAAATCTTACATGGGGCAAGTAGAACAAATAAAAGGATTCATATATGTTGCGTAATAATTTCTAGAAAACTTAAGAAATTGACGGCTTGGGTTCAGAGTTTCTACAGCTGTTGCATCTAATTAACAGAATGACAGCTTTGTTATTTTATGACTGAAACCAGCTCATTCATGTGAGAACATTCATTTTGACACACACACACACACACACACACACACACACACACACACACACACACACACACCAGCAGCAGTTCTCTAATGTTGGTTGGTCTAAACTCTATGCTCTCGACTCTGCCTGCCGTGAGCTTGTATATCTTCAGGGCAGGTGAGAGCTTTGACTCTCCTGTGTTTTTAGGTGGGATTGCTGTAACATCTAGCAGCTGTTTTAAGCCACCAGGTCAGACATTTTTCATATGGAGGTCAAAGATTTATGGCACCGTGCTCCAACCTGCTGGCTTCAGACACCTGTGTTCACTAGCTGAAAACCACTAAGCTGGATTCACGTGTTGATGGCGTGCGGTACACGGAAAAAAACCAGATGTACTGTTCATTTCAACGAGAGGACGACAGAAAACTCTGCCACCACCGGCTGTGAGAGCCACATACTGCTCACCAAGATGGAACATGCCATCAAAGGTTAAAATTGTCCAGCTTTTTTTCCCCCTTGCTGCAGCTGTATCGACTAACAGAATGTTGATTTATTCTTGGGTCAAAGATGCACAGCGAGAGACTCATTCTTTTCAGATAAGTCTTTACAACTTCACGACTAATGGAATCAAGCAGCCGATCAAACCAAGTTCTCAACAGTCTGAAATCATCCCCTAAATCTCTCTTCATCCATCCTCAGTTCTTGAATTAGCCACTTGACTTCTCTGAGCACTTCATGCTCCTGCAAAATGAAATGAGCCACGTGTGTCTGTGTGCCAGCCTTTCTTGACGTTTTTTCAAACAGCGTATAAAACTGCCAGAGCGAGCGCTTTCCTGTTTTTATGTAAAATTGTACAAAATGCTAAAATGCCATTGCGTCTTCCAATGCTGCATTATTTCCCGCCAAATTACCATGTTAACATTTCCGCACTGTTGCCATCTGCCACTGCAATTTTTCTACCCAACATGTGAATCCAGCATTACGATTCTGCAGCAGCTTAGCAGGACAAAATGTACGACTCAAAGCTACTGATCAGATGTCTGAACTGCCTTTCGCTGACAAATGGTCGATGTATCCAGACATCTTACAGCGGGAAGCTCCTCAGTTCACCATTCTGATCTTACTGTAACCCATCACCGCATCCTTTATCCTCAATTGCACAAGAATAAAGTGCGTTTTACTCGCAGATCGGCATTCTTTTGTCAACATTCTCTGATTGTGAATTTGTAGTCAAATGGATTTAATGACATGAGCCTTAAACTGTTTACTACCTGTAAGGAAAGTGATTTATTACCGTTGTTGGGTTGAACGTGGTTTCCCACAGTGGTGCTGCAGGAGTTGGCAAAGGTAGACTCGTGTTCCTTTGTTAGCTGTGTGTTTGCCAAATAGTTTGTAGTGTTTGACACCATGTTGACCAGGACAGATGGACGATGTGCATTCAACAGGGACAGCTAACAATGCTTTGAAGGGCTTTTCTTCTTCTGTCCGGGAAATGAGCCGATTAAGATGCAGGACAGACAGACATGTTTCAGCTCTCCTGTTCTCTCTCTCTCTCTTGTTCTCTCCCTGGACTGCTAAATTTTTTCCACCCATAGATTAGCCTGTATTTACTATGTGTTAAACAGACCAGACAGCTTGTAAAAACAATAGTCCAAGGCAGAAGTATTTACAGTACCTTAAACAAAAAAAAAGCAAGATCTCAAATGCTCAATGGATCTCAAATAAAGGTAGCAGTTTGTATACATGGAGCTTTCAAGAAATGAAATAAATATTAAGACACTTAGTCTTTTCATGATGGACACTGATTAGGTGAAAAGGAGACGAGTTGAAGAGGAATTATTTATTAAATTTGAATTTCCAGCTGGGCTGCTGTAGTTTCTGTTAGAAGTTGAGCTCAGCAAGGTGAACATGTCATATCTGTTAAGCCAGGTCATTTTCACTGTAACACCGTACATATCTGCTGATGTAGCTGAAGCAACCCTGTCTGTCAGTGTTGTAGCCTCTGGCAAACATCTCAGCTTGCAGCATGGGAGAGGAAGAAATTGTAGAAATGGATTGAGGCACCGTAACTGGGTGCAGTAAATGGAGGAGAAAAAAGAATAAAGGGTGTCAGGTGGATCTAAAGGTGCAGGAAATAGAGACGTGACAGGAGGAGAGCGGTGGATACGAGACAAACGAGCAGCAGAGGAGAGGAAGGCAGCGAAGGTGTAAAGTGAGAGGAAAATAGAGGGGAGTCACTGGAGTCAAGGGAAAGGAGGGATTAAGACGTTGATAGTGGAGAGGAGAGAATCAGCGTGGAGAGAGAGGAAAGGGTGAGGCTAGAGAGAGAGAGAGAGAGAGAGGCGGACGTATGAGAGCAGCTGGAGAGGAGAGGAGAGGTGGAGGCCAGGCAGTAAGTTGCTGACTGATTGCTGGAACAGGATGGGGAAGTGGTGAAGGAGGCCAGAGAGCTGCTTCCATAGGTGGGTCTGTATGACACACACGCAGTGCACACACACACACACACACAATGGAACGCTTCATAAATGTAAGACCCAGTGTTGAATATCAACTACTGTTATGTTTCTGTCCACAGCAGTAGTATTATTCTTAACTGCATTTCTTTCATAAATCAATGCAGTGCAGGTAAAGTGTGTTGACTTAAGCCTGATTCAGGTTTGCTAGCAACAGCGGAGCCTGCTGCTTTCTTTCTCTGACTGATAGTAACATGAATAGAATTGCTTAGTCATCCGAATTTCTTCTCTTTGTAGCAGGTCAAACGTTAGGGAGATGAATTTGTGCCTCTGCTGGAATCCAAAGCTGTTAAATTCCTGACTGACCATCCATATGTGTGTGTGGGGGGGAGTTGTTTGGGTTTTAATGTACTTGTACATGCATCCATGTGTGTGTGATCAAAGATAGAGGGTACCAAGGTCACGGTGACCACCCTGATAAATGCACCTCAGACGTGTGTGTGTGAGACAGCAGTGTTGAGCCAAACTTGCTCGATGAGTGGATCATATTTCAGCCTCAGCCATCTCTCTCTCTCTCTGTCTCTCTTTTCCACTCTCACATCAACAGGGACAGTAACATTGAACTGGGGTTGGATAGGGAGGGGAAAGGAGGCCTTGTGAGGGGTAGCAGCTGCATATACTCCGTGTGTGTGTGTGTGAGAGAGAGAGAGAGAGAGAGAGAGAGAGAGACCTGCTGTATGTAAATGCTTAACCTACACTGACTTCTACATATTGTAAAACAGAGTTACAGGCACTTCCTGCACGCATACCTGCGCACTCTTCAGACTGAGCATGTTAAAGATTAAAAACTCATCTTGGAGAAACTCTTTCTGGGTTCATTCCACCGAAAGACATTAAGCTAAGTCTATCAAAACAAAATACGTGGCTCCCCTCCTTCCAAATGCAGGCTACTTCAATTCAACTGAGAACATTTTCTAATAGTTTTCAGTTGAGTCAGGAGGCTGAGACTAGCCGTCTCCTCTGTTTTAAAGTCCTGAGGTATATTTTTTTAAAGGTGTGTGTGTTAGTGTTAGTTTAAGAAGCAGGATTAAACAACTAAACAAATTTCTCAGCCACTTCAGCTCTGATTCCCCAGAGATAGACAGAAATCATTGGTGATCTAGCAATTTGACATTCAAGTTGCAGTTTTTGGGCTTGACAGTGTTGAAAGTGTGTTAAATATTGGTTGCTAAAGTGACATTTTCTCTGGATGTCAGATTTGTTTTTCTTGCCGAATTTTTCTTGCAACAATGCAGTTTTTCAAATTCTCACCACTTCTAGGTGAACTTCTCTCTGCTCTCTTATCCCTTTAATCCCTCCAAATCACACCCCTCAATCATTCCCTGTATCCTCTGTGATTTTGTCTTTCTCAGGGTCAGAGGTCATTCCCAGCTACAGCAGCAGCAACAGCAGCAGCATGTCTGAGGCGGCGGTGCCCGATGCTATGATGGCCTCAGCAGTGAGTGGCCTGTACGGGGAGAAGGCTGGTGGCCCTGCAGTGGACTTCAGTTATGTGGGCATTGATGCAATCCTGGAGCAGATGAGGAGAAAAGCCATGAAGCAGGGGTTTGAGCTCAACATCATGGTGGTTGGTAAGTAGACAGAGAACATATGTACAATTTTTTAAATTTTCAAGTGACACTTGTTGTCTAGAATAAGTTTGAAGTGGGCAGCTGAGTGGGCTCGGTTAGCACGGTTGCCTCACACCATGAAGGCTGTAGGTTTGAATCTCTGCCCTGCACTTTCTGTGTGGAATCTGTTCGTTCTCAAAGAGGATTGTTCAGTGAAGTTACAGCATTAGTTATGCCTGTACATTGATTCTAATACGGACAAACAAGTGTAATTTATACATAATTGGAGTTTGAACTTCAGATCTACTCCTTGGAACGGAGAAGCAGACCTGAGGTGGGCGGCGTCCAAATTATATTCAGTTTAATCAGGTCTGGGTTGGTTCCTGTGCTATTACCACACAGGTCTGTGTGTCAGTATGTTTTATACCAGAGTGGATCCACGTGGACTTCCAATCAACTTTGATCATGTCGTGCATCATGATCACAGGAGCAGAATATCTGCTGTTTGAGGCGACATGGAGGACATGTTTTGATGCACTCTGACTGCTGCCTTTCATCAGTCAGCAGCATATCACGCTGCTGCCAGTGTTGGTGTTCTTTATTTGTCTGTTCAGGTTGACCACATTTTGTTTTGGGTCTAACTTATCTTCAGGCCTTTTTTCGGGCCCATTTTGATTGTCCTTGTTCTCTTTTGGATCAAGTCTCTTTTGTTGAAAACTAATTTACGCATGTCGGATTCATGGAGGTTTTCCAGCCATATGAATAACAACAATTTACACTGAATATAGTGCATTTGTAGTCGTGATGGATTCTCTCGTGCTCTCTCTGAGCTTGTCCTGGAGCAACTTAGATGTTACTTAAAAATGTAGTATGAACTCAGGCTCCTTCAACTGCTACAACACATCCTGTTATTCAGCTCTCATAGTGTAACTCTCTCTAATCAAGTCTTGATGGAAAATGAAGGCCTCATTTTAATAAGCAGCTCCACACAGTAGGCCTTAAAATTTTGTCTTTCCCACTGTACCCTTGTCACTATGATCAGACCTCTTAAAACAAGCTAATTACACACACACACACACACACACACACACACACACACACACACACACACACACACACACACNACACACACACTCACCTCCACAGGAGACAGGCATCCATAAAACCCATGCACCTCCTTTGGATGATGTCGCGTCAGTTGGTCTGTGTTTCATCCTCAAATAATAAAAGCTTACATGAAGATGCGGCTTCGGGGTCGAGACAGAGCAGCGGTAAACAAAATTACATTCTCTCATTCTCCATGTGTGGCTTTTCTCAGGTGAAATTACATTTCACCACTTAAAAAGAGAGCAGTGTAGGAATAAGTGATGCCTTTTAAACTACTGGGTTTCTACCTTAATCTATGGCCAAGAGAGTTCTTTAGAGATGTGATGGAATGGTTTGACATACAGGTTGAGTCGATGTTTTTTTTTTTTAAATCTGGAGGGATTTGATGTGTTTGGCTTCTCAGGAAACCGATCTGAGTATGAGGCTGCTACAAACCAAGACTTAAACATCCATTTTCTCTTCAACATAGCAGCTAGCTGTTTGTGTGTGCATTCACTCATATTGGCACTCTGCTTACTAAACAGCCATTAAAGCCCGGTACACACTGTGTGATTTTTGGGCTGTCCCAGACGAAAGATGACCAACATGAAAGAATCGTGTCGATATATTTGGTCGTGGCTCCAAAACTGCAGTCTTATGTCACACTGTGAAAGAGGTACAAAGATGGCCGTTGTAAAGGTCTTCCGACCAAAGATAGCCGCAACAAAATTCTGACAGTGTCAGAAATTTAGGATGCTGCTACAACTGGTCTACTAACCAACCAATAGGAATGCAACGTGAAATGACACGCTGGCCAAAGTGACACTGTTAGCGTCATTATGAATAAAATTTGGGGGAAAAACAACCCAAACTGAAGAGATGGAGACAAAAGATGTGAAACGAAATTTGTGGGACTGTAACAAAGAAGAGCTGTGGCAGCAAAAATGCTTTTGCTGCCTCGTCATCCTCTCTTCTCATCAGACACAATGGACACAATCCAAGCGTAAGTGGTACCAGACATATGTTTCTAATGCCTACAGTAATTTCATTCATTCAAATAATGCTCTCTAGTGTGTGTTAAACACACACCAGGCTTTTGTGTTGACCAATAAATGTTATTGGTTGTGTTGTTTGATTCCTTTGTTTGATTGCATCATTTCTCACAAAGCTTCATAAGCAGATAAAACATAAACGTGGCATGTAGTGATGATCATTTCTCAAACTTCTGTTGGAAATATAAATTCTGTCCATAAGTTATTACAGTTCACCTCTACTTCATATCAATACAATAGATGGTGCTGTAGTTGTGAAAAAAAAAAAAAAAATNAAAAAAAAAAAAAAAATGCCTAGCTTGCATCCAGTCTGTCTCTCTGATGGTGTGTTTGGGTTGGAGTTGTGCACACCGATGGCTTTGTTGCCGTGTTTGTGCAGACAGACGCCTGCAGCTTGTCACGGCCCCGTCCCAGCAGTCTGCTGGCAGCCCGCAAACGTGTTCAGCTCACATGGAAATGAATAATTCAATCTTGTTGGGATTTATTGCTGCGCCACTCTTCTGCTGTGTAAAATGTTTTTGCACTGGAGATTTTTTTCTGCTGAAGATTTGTCTTAGGTGTGTTTGTCTGATCGTGTGTCTGGGCTTCTCTTACAGGACAGAGTGGTCTTGGTAAATCTACTCTGATGAATACGCTGTTCAAGTCTAAAGTCAGCCGCAAGTCAGTGCTGGACACAGCTCAGGAGAAGATTCCCAAAACCATCGAGATCAAGTCCATCAGCCACGGTACAGTCCTCTCCCACAGCACCTCCTGGTCCCACCGTCTCTCTGTGTCCCTTTTCTTTGGCTTTCTTCTGTCTGTAGATCTGTCCACCAAAAACACACTCCTCTCACACTCTGTCATTTCGTGCTTTCTCTCATATGTCCAACATTTGTTATTTCTTCTTTCTATATACCATGTCTTCCTTTTCTTCTTTAATTTGTTGGTTCTTCTTGAACCCGTTTGTTCTATCTGAGGGTGCACACACACACATACATATAACCTCACAAAGCAAGACCATCAATTTGTGCTCATTTTGGTCTGGCAGATGTCAGTCAGTCTTTTTTTTTTTTTGGATCCAATGAACAATTGACCAAATTTACTTTGCAAGCAACATGTTGAGAACTGACACATACTTGATAGAATTGTCTTCTTTGTTAAAAACATAAAACTCTTCATGCACCTTATTGGATGAGTGAACCACTCAGTGAGCTATTAATGGCCTTTGTTTGTAATTTTCAAACTGGGCAAACATGGTAACTGTTCTGAAAAAAGATTTCCCCTAAATAATTTCCCAAATTCTCATTAAAATGTAGGCGAGAATTTTTTTTTTTGCAGTTTGGAGAAGTTTGCTAGATTAGGCTCAGGAGTTTTGAGAGGCAGCAAGGTGATTGTTTGTCTTCTAGCTAAAGTATCAATTAGCTCTGCATTTTTTTGGGTTTTTGGTTTTTTTTGTTTTTTTTCAGACTAAAATTTCAAAGGGAAAACTGAGCATATGCAATTTAAATATGGCTTCTTTAAGTCTGCCATACTCTTTTAGAACACTTTATCTTCACTTAGCTTTCACTCAATTTACTAAGCTTAGAGTGCTTATCTTCCCCTACAGTTTTTTGTATTTTTTTTTTTTTTTTTTNTTTTTTTTTTTTTTTTTGCCTTTTGATAGATAAGCTTTGCTGGCACTGACTAACTTTGTGCATGTGTGTGTTGTTTTTGTGCACAGACATTGAGGAAAAAGGAGTGAGAATGAAGCTGACAGTCATTGACACACCAGGCTTTGGAGACCAGATCAACAATGAGAACTGGTATGTTACATTTCAGCCATGCTGTAATATCCACGTATACCACAATTTATCATGACACTTCTGTCTAACCAGATATCTTTTCTTTCTCATCTCTCATCCTGCCTTACTTTTGCTTTTTCCCTACTGTACTTTTCTTCTTCTTTTGTTTCGATGAATCACTCCTCCTTTGTTTGTTCATCTTGTCTCCCCTGCAAACTCTGCCTTCCTTCCTCATTCCTCCTCCACCCGTTCTCTTCCGTCACGGTCCAGCTGGCAGCCCATCATGAAGTTCATTAACGATCAGTATGAGGCGTACCTGCAGGAGGAGATCAACATCAACAGGAAGAAGAGGATTCCAGACTCCAGAGTCCACTGCTGCATATATTTCATCCCCCCCACTGGACACTGGTGAGAAGATGGACCCAAGTGGGGAAACGCACACATGCAGACGGGTCAATGGGTACAAATGTTGGGATGTGTGTGCAGACAGATGTAACATTGGTGTAGGCAGCACACACACTCGCAGCTACGCTAACTCTGCATTTTGATTTTGTTTGCTTCTCTGCAAGACAACAGAGAATTACAGATAGGAAAGAAAAGTTTAATGCCGTGAGTCATCTGAATGAGTCGTGGCTAAGCAGTCAGTCCACTTTGACCCAGCTTTCACTTCGCCAACGAGACAATATTGTGGCGTCAGCTGAAATGTTACCAGCATGCGGCTGCTGCGCATGTGCACACACATCATGTATTGATTAAGTGTGCGTTTGTTTATTGTTAATATTTTTTTTTTATTTCAAAGCAGTGTGGAACATTTCTCTGTTTTCTCAACCCTCATATTTAACACACGTCCCCACTCATTTCCGCTAAGCTCATTGCAACATATTCCAGAGCACCAGTTCACTCCACCGACCCACCCCCACAGTGACACACTGGAAAAATGGGTTCGTCTGACCAGGCAGCACGTTGTCCCGTGTTTTTCCCCATAGATCCCTTAAAGCTGCAGACATGTCACTTATCGAACTACAAAAGCT
Source organism: Lucifuga dentata (assembly GCA_014773175.1). Taxonomy (NCBI): domain Eukaryota; kingdom Metazoa; phylum Chordata; class Actinopteri; order Ophidiiformes; family Bythitidae; genus Lucifuga; species Lucifuga dentata. Next base: position 52,947 of record VXCM01002677.1, read on the forward strand.
GCCCCCTTTCCTCCACAGCCTGTTGGTTCAGTGCCACACTGTTCTTTGTTGTGGGGCCGGCAGAAGAAAGCGGGGATAGGCTTTGTGTAGGAAGGGTGGGAGGATGAACATATTCGCTGTGCATTCTCAGGTTTTGCATTTGTATAACTCTAGCAAAGTGCATCAGAGTATCTCGGGAAAATGTTGAAAGAGGCTGTCAACTGTCCACTGTGAGCACACACACACACACACACACACACACACACAAGGACACAAGCTGATCATATCACAGCGTTGAGTCGCTGTGACTGTATTCATTTCCCGCTCGTGTCACGGCCTGTCTTTGCTCAGGCATAGGCTGGCCCCCCATCTCTGTGCCCCATCCAGCAATGTTTCATGTTGATCCAGCATTGCAGGTGTCACATGGTCTGTTCAGCAGCTGCCCAGGGTTTGCCTTAAAAGCCTAATGGCAGAGAGGGAGGGAATGACGAGAGAGAAAGAGAGAGAGACGCTGCTGTGTGTGTCTGGGTGTACGCATGTATGTATTTCCACCCTGCCTCCTCCAGTCTCCCATACCTGTTTTTCCTTGTTCAAAGTTTTATTTGTCAGTTGCAGCCATACAAGTATAACAACAGTGAAATGCTTTTTCTGACAGGTTCCCAGACTGTGCTTCTTAAGTTTAAAAAATACTATAAAATAAAACAACATAAGGATAAGGCAACAACAGCAAAATTAAAGAATTAAAAATGTATAAGTATGCAATCTATTTTACAACCAAACCAGCAGGAAAATATATGTACGAGTATCAATAATTACTGTATGTGCAAATGTTCTTGCATTGCACAGAAGTCCTTGTCAATAATGTAAAAGGAGTATTAGCCAGGCTAGAATCAGCTGCATTAGCCACACACAGATGCTTTACTAAACACTGCAGGAAGGCCTGAGTTCCTCAAACCAACCACAGCTCTTTTTAGTGTAGTTACCTCATGAAGGAGCTGTTCAGATGCAGAGGGACTGACAGCAACGCATGGCGTGTGCCCAGCGACTAAAACAAAACTTTCCATAAATGGCGAGTATGTAGAAGTGGTGGATATGATGTTAGAGCTGTAAATATGTCAATAGGAACAGCAGATCCACAGTCTATGGGAACCGTTGGGAACATCTGCCCTCTGGTGGAAATGTTTTACTTTGTGCTGTCAAACATGCTGGTGTGTCATTAATTATATATTCATCATGTTTTTACTGGCATCTGTTTCCGCTCTCTCAGCCTCACAGTTTTCTCTCTGTCCTTGCAGTTTGCGGCCTCTCGATGTGGAATTCATGAGGCGTCTCAGTAAGGTGGTCAACATTGTTCCAGTCATTGCTAAAGCCGACACACTCACCCTGGAGGAAAGAGACTTCTTTAAGAAGAAGGTAATGTCTGCTGTTTTGCATTGCATTTCTTTTTCCTTTTAATTTTAATTTTTTTCTGTATCCAGGCGATCTTTCCTTTTCTTCCCCATTAAATATAAATCTGTCATCTATTACCATCATCTGTGTTGACTCTCCCTCTCATTACTTTGTGTGCATGGTGCAGTAAGCAAAGACAAACATTTCTGCAACAAAACATTGTGGCCTCTTTTCCGCTGTCTTTTAACTTCCATCCCTGTTCCCTCTCTATCCCCACACAGATGAGGGATTAGGAGGGAAAACTCCTCTGGTCTGTGTGCATGCACATACACATTTGTGTGTTTATGTGCATTGGCAGAAACAGTGTGCAAGTGGATTTACATGCATCCATCTTGTGAGATTTCCTGTTGTGTTTGTATACAGATTGACTAATGGCTAAGCCTAAACTTTTGGAGTAGATTAGCGGGCAGATTAACGTGAATACCTATTGAATAGATTCGGATACTAAGCAGATACATTTGATGTCTCTTAAGGCTGCATTAAGTAAACCTGCTGAATTACTCCTGCAGTTAAAGGCCTTAGTGTGTATCAGTGTAAAATTGTAATGAGCTAAAGATGTGACGTGTGTGTGTGTGTGTGTGTGTGTGTGTGTTTTCTCACCAGATCAGGGAGGAGCTGCGAGCCAATGGGATTGACGTGTACCCTCAGAAAGAATTTGACGAAGACGCGGAGGATAGAATCATCAACGAGAAGATCAGGGTGAGGGAAAGATGTCTGAGCATGAACGTTAACAGAATGCTAACAGAAAGACTCACATTTGTGCGCAGACGTGCTTCACCAGAGAACTCCATGAAATGTCGCCATTAAAGTGAGATCAGCTTTTTTAAATGATTCCTGACTCCGTCGCCTCTCAATCTTTGACCTGTATTCAGGAGATGATACCATTCGCTGTGGTGGGCAGTGACCAGGAGTACCAGGTCAACGGCAGGAGGCTGCTTGGGAGGAAGACTAAGTGGGGAACCATTGAAGGTAAAACTTCTTCCACCTTTTTCTCCTTTCTGTTTTTTTTTTGTTTTTTTTTGTGCTTTCTCTTTGGATTTCTTTCATTCTCTCCCCTTTTTGGTTGTATTGTTGTGATGTATTGGCTCCTACTTCTGGCAGTATATAACATAAATAACATTCAGATAGTAAGATGAGGTAAAGTAGACAAAGGGAATCGACTTAATCAGTTTAACAAAGCTTCGTTGAGTTTGCAGGCTGCTGTCGTGTGCCATGCAGCTGCTCGGCGGCAGTGTGTTCGAGGCCTGGTTTATTTATTTGGTGCCCCCTCACTCCTAACATCCCATTTTCAGACACAAAGGACACCCTGTGAATCGTGATACAGGAAATAATGAAGATTTCAAAGAGGGGAAAAAGGTTATTGTTGTGGCACTCAGGTTGTTGTGGTGTCTTATTATTCCATGTCAAAGAAAACTAGCAGCTGGAACTAGATATAGTTGTTTGCTCTTTTTTTTTACTTTACAACTCATTTATACTTTCATCAACCAGCCAATGGTGCACCAACCAGCATTTCTCAATAATCAATGATGTTATCCACTCCAGACAGGAGATTCCACCCCTCTATCAAGTGTTTCATAGTAGAAGCTTCATTTCCTGCAGTGTGCCATAAACTAACAGCATTCTCACATCACACACACACACATACATACACACACACATTCAGTCTGGCAAAATTTGTTAAGCATTTGTTCTTATCTCTCCAGAAGCTCTGAGTCGATTTAAGTTAGCAGCAGGGATCTGCATAGCCTGATGCAGCTCATCGTGGCCACCTAGTGGACTGCTGGGGAACTCTTCTTCTTTTGTCTGTTTGAACTGACTTTTGATTATCTGATAACTCAGAACGTTTCTCTCTCTCCATCTGCAGTTGAGAACATAGCCCACTGTGAGTTTGCTTATTTGCGGGACCTCCTCATCAGGTGAGTGTTTTTGTTTGTTTGTTTGTTTTTTGTTTGTTTTTGTTTTTGTTTTTGTCCAGTTTTGAATTACCCCTGCTTCAATGCTGCTCAGTCAAGCTTTGTCATTGATTTTCAAGTGTTTTAAGTGTGAAGACTTGTTCATTTTACCTACTGGTTCTTATTTGTGTGTGTGTGTGTGTGTGTGTGTGTGTCATNTACTGGTTCTTATTTGTGTGTGTGTGTGTGTGTGTGTGTGTCATTCAGGACCCATATGCAGAACATTAAAGACATCACCAGCAGTATCCACTATGAAATGTATCGTGTTAGGCGCCTCAATGAGAACAACACGGTGACGGCTCATGCTAACGGGATCCCAGAACACCATCTTGCTGCCCACGAGATGTAGACGCCACCTGCTNCCCCCGACCCGCCTCTGTTTTCCTTGACCTGATGTACTTCCTGTCCTATGAGCCTCTGACCATCACCACCATCCTTCCCACTCCCTCCAAACCTCCACTCCAGCCTTAAATGCTAAGCCTGCATCTCACAGGTGGGACAGAAACTTAAAAACCAGCCAGAGGAACTTAATTTTAAGTGGCGTTCAGCGGTTAAATGGACTATTCAGTGTCAGTTTATTGCCTCATTAACAAACACCATCCTCTCACTATCATAGCCAAGGAAAGCGAGGAGAGGTTTCATTCTTCTTAATGTGCCACGGCTTGTTTTTCCTGCTTCTTGGTCTTACAGTTAACCGCTATCTTTTTATTTTAAGGTGCCAAAAAATTCGGCATCTGCCAAATGGGACAGACTGACCAAGATACTGTTTTATGTACTAACGTCAAAAGTGCCTTCATCATTTTAGTTGTTCCACCTTCACCCTTTTTCAAGTTTTTTTTAAACAATAGAATTATTTGTGCCAAAACAGTTGCACAAATGATTATGTGATTATGCACACTCCTGCATTAGCAGTGTGTGTGTGGAAAAAAGTAATATTCATTATTGCACTTAATCACTGTTATTGAAACGCATGTTGGAAGAGGTTGGTCAGCATTTGCCAACATGTCTCTCACATACAGAGTCATATCTGTTTGTGTGTGTGAATGCAGTTTATGACTATTCTCCTCCCAAAATACCTGCTTAGCAAATAGCACAACATGTTTGATTTTGTCTTTTTTTTTTTTTTTTTTNTTTTTTTTTTTTTTTTTCTTTGCTCACAGTGTTTTGCTTTTACTGTTTGATATACATTTGGTCTTGTTAAATATTGGATATCTTGTCCTTGATGCTTTTTTGATTCCCAGTAATAAATGTCATTGTTTATTAAAAGAAATATCTTAAGAGTGATTTAAGATAAAAAAGTATTTATGCACAATATAAAATGTGAACATTTGTCATAAGTTGGCTTCCACTCACGCAGAATGTTCACCTATTCACTCACACACACACACACATACACACGCCTTCCTGCTTTTGGGCCCATTGTAGTGCCTTATTTATTGGAGAATGTTTGTTAGCATGTTGGTTGAAACTGGAAAGCAAACAGGTCTGTTGGTGCCAAGTAGGCTACATTTAGATGTTTTTCAATTCCTTACCCTTGTTTACCTGTAAAGCTTCCGCCGACACACCCACCTTCTATTTTCCATATTATACCAAGGATCTTTGTGTTGCAACCGTCTTATTTCCAAAGCTGCCACTGTCATGCTCTGTCCTGTATATTCTTCTGTGTTCTGATACATTTTTGTACTGGTATTATTGATGATAACATTTTTCCTTTATCTTATTTTAAAGTAATAAAGATAATAAAATTGTAAATATTTACTTTCTTTGTTTTTTTTTTTTTATTTGATTTTTCAGGTATGAACATTTTCCCTTATTAAAAAAAAAAAAAACAAAGCTGTTTGTTTCCCATCAGTGACTTTTACAGACTTGTCCAGCGGAGGAAGACCTGACCGGACCACCTTCAGATTATTTTCTACTACACTGGATCCCAGTAGCGGTTAATCGCAGGTGTAATTCACACACTGGAGCAGTTTAATTGCCATGTCGTTAAGCTTTTTCTTGATTAGCCTCTGGAATCAGTATGGCTTCCTGCTCAGCCAGTGCATGGCTGATGAACAGTAATTACCCAAATGCATGAGTGCTTGTTTTCTTCCCCAGTGAGAGAGACTGGAGAGAAGGAGTCCTGAGCTCTGGAAAAGGCTCAGCATTGGTGTGTGAAGGTGCAGACATCGGCTTGCTGGAAGCGGAGGATGCTGACGGCTTTGGCAGAACACTGACAGAGGTAACAAACTCCCGTTGCTGCATGTAAAAATGAATGAAATTGGAGTGATTTCCTTTTTTTTAATTTCATTTGAGCAATTCCCAAGTACAATAGAAAAATTTCTTGGCTGCTTAGATGTAGATATTTTGGATACACCACCACCAAACAGCAGAATATTCCAGTGTCTCATCACACTCGTCTGTCAGTTCTGATCAACAAGCTTGAACAAACTGATGTTATTGGATTTAATGTGGGAAAGTTAAAAAGCCCGACTGATGAACTGGAATTAAACAAAAGCCTCATTATATGTGAAGATGTAAGTGTTAAATCTCCAATTAGGCTCCTGCAAATAGTAGAAAAAAATATGTTGTTTTTTTTTTCACAATGTCATATTCTGCATCCACTTGTTTCAAAACGTTATTGAAGCTATATGATGCATACAATGAGTGAAATATTCCGTCCCCAGATGCCAATTTTTAAAATTGTTTCTGTGTAGCAAATGGAAGTATAGTGGATCTCATGCATTATTTTGTATACATTTTCCTGAAATTGAGCCATGCCAGATTTGGTATCAATGGAAACATTGGAGTTTTTACTAGAGTTTAAAATAAATTTCTCAGTATGTGAACAAGGCTTGGATGGACAAAATGCATTTGTAAAGATGGATCCAGCAGTAGGTACTTCATAGTTTACAGATAATCTGGTTTTATTGTGAAGGAACTGCAGGTGGGCCATAAGAGGTCACTTACAATAAATAAATGAAAAGTTTTTAATTTTCAATTTTTTAATTAAATTTGAAATTACCATAAAATATTTATGCTTAAATATTTACATTTAAAAGACAGAGTAGCAATGACATGACATTAATAGACTGATGGGAATGAACTTTGTAAAATACATATTAATTATTTACCACAATATAAATAAATCTAAATATTTGTTGTTACAACAAACTACAGGGATAGTTTTATAAAAAAAAAACAAAAAAAACAAAAAAAAAACATTTGTGCTGAAATATTGCACAAAATTTTTATAGACAGTCATTTTGGTGCACCATCTCTGATGGTGCCACCCGGTGCGGTCCACAAAAAAAGTTTGGGTGGGCCACAGAAGATTTTCCATTTGGACTGCGGCATTCTTAAGTTTGGGAATCAATCACTGACCTATCCCAAGAATGTTTCAAGTATCAACAAGTTGATTTTAATAGCGTACCAGAATGAACTGAAACCAATGGCGGTCTGGAAGGTAGGAAAAACATTTTTTAATTCACCATTCCAGCACTATGCTTTGGGAAATGATTGTCAGTAACCTTACGTGTATGAAAATTGAATATATTAGGCTCAAATATGCAAAATGGGTGGTATGGTACTTTAACATGGCGACTCGCTGTCACTCCTTAAAATGGCGCCTGTGGTCTATAATCTCCCACAGCATTCAGATGTCACATGCATCCCACACCCAGCTACTGTTTAGTACCCAAACCCTCAACTCATAAGTTGAGACCCCCACGTTCTCATACTCCTTTTCTTCTTCATCTCCCTTGGGAACAAATGGTGAGAGGGAGAAAAGCAGCTGCAGCTCTTTTCACTCTGGCCGTGGATTATCTCTCCACTCACCACCACCAAGCAAGTCGCCCTGTTGGCAACCACCCAGCGCCTGCCTTAGTGACATCCAGTAATGAGCCACATTGTTTCTGGATACCAATGAGGTCATGTGACTGAGCCTGGGTTTGTGTTTGAGTACGAGCACATGAAGGGTTCCAGGTTACACGTTTCAGAATGGCTGTTTTATGCAGGTCGTCTATTTGAATGCGTGTGTGGTTTTCATGGCTTGTATATAAGCTAACGTACATGCCGTACCACGCCAGCTGTTGCCATTCGGCTGCCAGGTTGTTGTGCAGATGCAGTCGTGTCAACATTCCTGTTACAATCAGACAGACAGACCACCTCACCAGGCATTATGGGATGGGCAGTAATGGAATTAGGCTGGAATAGATGGGGCCTGCTCATTGGTCACATTGTGATGGATGCCGCCTATCGGAGCAGAGCGAGCCCTCCGGACAGGAAGCAGTTTGACAAATTGTTACGTTCTGTAATGTATGATTGCATGAATATGTAAGAAGTGACTACAGTGGTGGGTCAGTATATTTCAAAAGTAAAGCTTCCTGTTTCACCACATATTAGACTAATATCCAAAACTGCATTATGTATGTTGTGCACGTTCTTGCAGCATCCTTGCTTAAAGCACCATAGCACCCATTTTGCATGTTTGAGCCTAATATATTCAATTTTCATGCAGGTAACGTTACTGACAATCATTTCCCAAAGCATACTACTGGAACGGTGAGTTTAAAAAAATCTTTTCCTACCTTCCAGACCGCCATTGGTTTCAGTTCATTCTGGTACTCTATTAAAATCAACTTGTTGATACTTGAAATGTTCTTGGGATAGGTAATCCATCATCGTGAACAATACATGTATTTAGGTTTTTTTCAAAGTTTCATAATTTTAGCATTTAAGTGCAATAAAAAGCACGGAATGTATGTCTCCACCAGGGAATATAGTCCCAAAAGAAGATCTGCATTTATCACAAAAATTTAAACGACCGTGACTTCATAAGGCTACATAACTATTAGCGGGTGAAACATTGATTTTTAAGGTGGCTGTATCGCCTGAATATTTGATTTTGAAAGATTAAGAAATTTTGCAAAATATCAGGAAAGCTGAAATACGGTTTTATCCTTTGGGAAATGGTTGTCAGTAATCTTAGTGTATGAAAATTGAATATATTAGGCTAAACATACAAAATGGGTGGTATGGTCCTTTAAGCTGCCCAGGTAGAGGTCACACACATACACTGCAGTGCATCATTCTTTATCAAGCCTGCCCAGCTCATCTGCATAGAGTCAATGTGGCACCAATTAGCATGTGTTTGTACAGTATGATGAGCATAACTATTTAGCATTCATTGTGTAATTGTACCCATTTGATTTATTAATTAGTTCATTTTTTTGCAGAATCTGTGGAGGTATTTGTGTCGGTTTGACGGCTTGTAAGTGTCTGCATGCACGTAAGTGTAGAGTATGCGATCATGTTGTGTATACGTTTGTTTTTGTATATGTGTGTATCTGCCTTGCTACCTTCCATCTCATGGCATGCATGCGTTATTTGCCCCATTTGTTTCCTCCTTCCCCCACCTGCTCTTTCTCTTCTCCTTTGTTGGCAGACACCTTGCCCTCCCCTCCGCCATCCATCCCTTCCTCCCTCTTTATTTCTTTCTCATTGGATTGCTGCCCCTGCTCTTGGCTCAGTGCCAAGCACTCAGACATGTAAGGAGGAGGGGCTGCCTACCATATGCAAATTACCCGACTTTATGCAAATCATCCCCGCCGTTAATTAAAAGTCAGCTGCAAATTCAATTAGCCGACTGAACACAGAAGGAGGAAATGGATTTGTTTGGTTAGAGGCGATTCAGATTGGAAAGAAAAATTCCTGAAACATTCCACGGATAAGGATTTGAAAAACAAAGGAATAACGGCTGAGAAGATGTAGAGGGTGTGAGGTGGGGTTGATACAGGGTTCAAAGGGTCACTTTATTAAGGGTAAACGTTGCTACTGTTCAAGCCATGCCACTCACTGGCCACGATATGAGAAGGCAGGAGCGTGCTGTTCTTATACAACACTAGCAGGCTGACTGTCATACACACTGCTAGAAAGCGCTCCAGAGAGAGAGAGAGAGAGAGAGAGAGAGAGAGAGAGGGATGCAGACAGAGTAAGACAGAGAGAGAGAGAAGAGCATCGTTGGTAGCTCCTGCCTGTGGCTAATTACTGTGAGTAATTAAACTAGTCGGAGATGTGTCAGTGATTATGCCGTCATTATGGAAATGACTGAAATGGAATGGGTGCGTGTGTACGTGTATGCTTGCAACTGTGCATGCTTATGTGTACGTTGTGCATGTTTGCCTGCACGTGCTGTATGAGTTTTGGTCGGTGCCAATGTATCCGACTCGGTTGAATTGTACAGACGTGGCATTTGGGCGGCGCATTAATTGAAAGCAGCCTGGAGTATAATGAGTTTCTGTCATTTTAGCCTCAGTGACCTGAGCCGGAATTGGAGCACCTAGCTGCCACAATTTTAGCGAAACGGTCAACTCATTGAGCTACGAGGGCTGGAAACAAATGCATTGTTGTCGTACGCTTGTGTGCAGAACAGCAATAATGTGTTAACAACCTTCACGAGATAAACATGAAATAGAAACAGGTTTCAAGTCATCACATTACAGCAGCACAACACACAGCAGATCCTAATTGGCAGCGAGTGTGTCTTTTGAGGTTTGTTGTTGCAGTTGTGGTGCCCCAAACACTCTCCAGAGGAGGCTGTTTGTGTAGAGGTGGCCTGGGAGAAGTCACATTTCAGCTGTAAAAGATGGGAGGATGGGTGAAGGTGGAGGATGAGTGAGTGAGTTCTACACCCCTGAGGGGAGTGTCGTGGCACGCTGCCAAGAACTCAAGAGCCGGCAGAGGTGATGGATGGGAGCGAGGTTGGGATGAACGGAGTGAAAAAGGGAGAAATGGGTGTGAAGTGACAGAGATGGAAGAGAAAGAGGATGGGGGGGGGAATGGAGGCTTTGTGCCTTTATGTGTGTNAGTGACAGAGATGGAAGAGAAAGAGGATGGGGGGGGGAATGGAGGCTTTGTGCCTTTATGTGTGTGTTATTGGGGTTTTACACGTCAGGCTCTGTCAACGGAAAGGCCCTTTTTGTTAATGGAAGAAGACATGGAAAAAGTCCCAGTGGTGAAGTGAGAAACTCAATACTTCCATAATTGTGTTGATGGGTAGTTGCTGCCTTGTCCTCGAGAGATTTCAACCAATCAATACGCGTCTCAGGTCTCCTTGCTGTCTTCACTGTGCAGTCTCTTATTCACGTTTTAATTTTTCACCTTGTTGGATGCTAAGTGTACTTTGGGACCTTTTGCAGTAGTCCAAGACAGTAAGAAATGGTTTGCATAGTGGGTTAGCTAATTCTCAAAAGTCTACCTCATAAACTCATAAATCTAGATAAGAGCCTGTGTATGACTATAATCTATTAAATCTATTACAATATGCTCACATTTGAGCATTTGAAGTCTAATCAAGCCTGGATGCAGCTGTAATTTTCATAGCTTTTTCCCCTCAAAATGTGTTGTTGGACAGGAGTCGTGTATCAGGAAAAAAGTGTAAAGTGAGGCTGGTGCTGTGGAATTGTAGCCACTGAAAGGAAATTTTCTTTAATAAAACTATGTCAGGATCATAAATGAATAAATGACAGCAAATGAATTACACAATAAGCCCCATGACGTTGAAGCTGCGCGTGTGCCTAACTGCAGCTTTTAAGAAACCTTTCTTTGGCTTTGATTGATAGAAGCGATTGTGGAGGCGGCGCTGTTCTTAAATTTAAAAGAAAGAACTTCAAGTCACAAGGATTGGAAAGGCTGAGCAATGCTGGCCTAATTTGTCTTTGGTGAGCTTATCTGTGATATGCGTGGGTATGTGGGCATGTGTGTGTGTGTCATCTGCATGCAGGATTTAGTGCACACCGAAAGAGCCGGTCAGTGTGTGTGTGCGCCTGGGGAAAATCTAAATGTGCGCCTTTAGAAAGGACACGGTTGCCGGATTGGAGTTTGACTTTCCTCCTCAAATCTCCTGACAGCTTGCAAATTCCAGCAGAGATTCGGCAAATAAAGCCGCGCGGCTCTCTGGAACGAGCGTTTTAAAGCCAGCTTGATATACGCTGCCAGGTGAGACTGCAGGTGAATAGTAATGGAGGTTAAAGATAGAGCGGATGCAAGTCAGAAAGAGAAATGGTTGTTGATAAGGGGAATGTGTGTGTCTAGCAAAAGAGGCAGGTCGTGAGGGAGAAGGCAGGTTGGCGCGGGAGGGTCACGTAATAAGAAATTAATTTTCCCCATGGTTGCACATTGGCTTCAGTGGTAATACAGAGGTGGAGACACACATGTACACACACACACACACCTTTAGAGACATAAATACTTCAACTACACTTGCACAGTCCCTCCTCCACTCCAGTGCTGATAATTGGAAAATGTAGCTCAGCATGTAAAGGAGAAACATGCAGGATATAAACTGTGACAGGAGCCTTGATAGTAAAGTTGACTGAAAACAGGCCGAAGTCTGAGAGGAAGTCAAATAAACAATCAGGAAGAATCAACTTCAAACTGCCGAACTCACATTAATCAATATTTGCCTCTGCCAAAGAGGTTATTTGTAAAGAGGTATTGTTTTTTGCATGTTTGAGCCCAATAAATACTGCATACATACACATTACATCACTGCCAACCATTTTCCAAATTATAAAACCTTATTATTTTTTGTCTTAGTTTGCGAAATCCTCTAATCTTCCTAAATCAAATGTTCAGATGATATGTACACCCACTTTAAAATTCTATCTTTTGCTTGCTGACATGCTCGTTTGCATGTAGAAGCATCTCCACCACCACCGCCAGCATGCTCCTTTCAGAACTAATTCTGAAAAAACTTGAAGGAATGGTGGGGTGTGGATCAGGGAAGAACCCCATTACATTTTGCTGTGGATCTGGAGCTCTGGATCCAGGAGCAGACCCAGGGATTTTTTTTTTTTTAATGATTTTGAACAATAGGAAAATTGCATGATAGGACTGTTTTTGATCCATCCATCCGTCCATTTTCTTCTGTTTATCCGGGACCAGGTTGTGGTGGCAGTAGGCCAAGCAAAGTAGCCCAGATCTCGCTCTCCCGAGTCACATTCTCCAGCTCCTCCTGGGGATTCCCAGGCGTTGCCATGCCTGATGGGATATATAATCCTTCCAGCATGTTCTGGGTCTGCCCCAGAGGCTCCTCCCAGTTAGACATGCCTGGAAAACCTCCAAAGGGAGGCGTCGTGGAAGCATCCTAATCAGATGCCCGAACCAGCTGTTTTTGAAATTTTTGTCAATTTCTTTACCAGTAATATACTAATCTCTGTGGGGAAAAAAATCAGGCATGTGCATCCCATAATTAACTATCAACAGGTGGATTTTGGTCCAGATCCAGATCCTTATCCAGATCTGGCTGACTAAAAGATTTGCTTGGGACAGGACACATTAATAGAATTGCTGTACAGTAATAACAGGGCTAGAAACAAACCCCACTAACATGTAACTGAGATGATGCTGATTCAGGCACAAGCAAATTGATTATATCATATCTTTAATAGTTAAAGAGACAGATCCACAAAAATGTTTGTTATAGTTGTTTCTTTCTCTTTAGGCCAGTATATTATAAGAATAAGATACATTTTCTCTAGGCTTGTTCGGCTTTGATGGAGGATGTGCTCTAATGAGTGCTCTTCTAATTTAGATATTAAAAATTAAATCAAATGACCTCATGTAATGCCAAAGTGTTATTTATTGTAACCCACAGATACAATAAGATGTGAACCTATAACTCTGCAGCTCTTTGGAGCTTTTTTGCTGCTTTTACCTCAGAGTTTCAGTTTTTCAGTCATATATTACGGTATAGTGAGTCTTTGCCTTTCTCATCAGTGCTGTTTCCAGCAGTACAGGGCTGTGATGGTTTGTGTCAATGGCTTTTTATGGGATTTTAGCATGGCCAGGGACTGCAGATGAAAATTAGCCTTTTGTGCTAACTCTGGCTCATTTATAGTTTTCTGTTTTACTGTGGACCAATGAGCATTGTCCCTGACAAATAAACTAATAAATGAAATGATAAGCCGATGATTGATTAGCTGCTCATCTCCACATCTCAGAGAGTTTAAGTGCATGTAGACTCACCAACCGTGTTTCTGCTTGTCTTCTTCTGTCTGTTATCTCCCAGGTTATGGAACTGCCATCAGGCGTCTACAGAGACACTGAAGACACACACACGACATACAGAACACCACAGGTAGGTGTGCATGTGCATGTGTGTGTGTGCACAGCAATGACATGCTTCTAAGGGACTTATTTTTTTTAAATAAAGTCCTGGTTCCTTTATTTTCCAATTGGTTGTTGGTTGTCAGCCATAACAGCAGTTGATTGGCAGTGCCAAGCCACGATAAATCCTGCACAAACTCCTAAATGCCCATCCTAATTAAACAGATCTCACACCGGGAAGTCACTTAGAACATGATAGGAGATATTTCATAATCCCAAATCCATACCAGTTTCCCTCTAAGGCTCTCATTAGGTCCAAGATGCCATGATATTAACAGTAACAATAAACTCCCTTATTGTCGTGTTCTCTTTGCTTTCATTTCCTTCTCTTTCTTTTCTGTTTTCCCACCTCTGTGTATAAAGGTTTAATATTGCAGTGTGAATGTTGACCACCCACTTCACACACACACATGTACACACACACATTCCCTTGGTGCCTGCAGCAGTCAGTTGTATATGAACCAATAAACTGTCCTTTCAGAGGGAGGCAGAGGGAGAACATGCTCTTTATTAGAGGAGAAATGTTGGACTCCAAGTCCCTCCTCTACTGGTCCTCTGCCTTCACCTCTTCTGTCTCTACTTTGATTGTGTTCCTATCTGTGTGTGTGTTTTCCCATATATACTAAATATTGTTAGGCCTGGTGTACTACATGGAATTGCTTTTTATTTTTTTTTTCTTTTCAGTTTCCATATGCAGCTGTGAGGTTTGAGCAGTTTCCACCCGTGAGAGTTGACAACAAAAGCATTTCTGTGTTGGCTGCGTTCCTCTCTGAGAGGTGGGTGGAGCGTTTGCTATTGATCGATTGACCGGCTTATCAGGAACAATGCATTACAATATGTACTGCAGACGATAAGAGGAGAGGCAGATTCTTCTGTGACTTCTGGGTCAGAATTTTTGTTCTGACTCATGCCTTATGACCTCTCTCTTTCTAAGATCTCCACTGCTCAGAATGGACTAGGACATGCACTTGGCAGCATGGTTGAAAGTATTTAAGTGAAGAACATCATCTCTCCTTTTGATTCATGAGCCAAGTTGGTCTGTGAGAATACAAGGATGAGAAACACTGTTGATCTTAGTGTTAAAATATCATTTTGGACATCATTAAGCTAAAATAAAAGAGAATCTCTCGTGTTTCTGTTCTTCAAGGCTTTTCTCTGTTCTGTTCCTTCTCTGTTCACCATCTGATGGAAAGCAAGCAGAAGAGAGAAAAAGTGAAAGAGTAATCAGATACTGGCTGTAAGTTTGCACCCCTGATGTGATGGAATAAAACATCTTGTATGTAAATCTGCTCTGGATGGAGGAGTCTGTGTTTTTATCAGTGGTTGGTAGTGATTTAGGGGGTTTGCTTGGCCAGACTTTCCACGTATAAATCCTTTGCCGTCGGGTATCTGTCTCTCTTATACACATACAGAAACACCCTGTCCCCCCACTTGCACGGAGCCCTGGAGATTATGCATCATACGAATGCCAGGATCCTCTGCACACAGCACTCTCTCCTCACTCCTCAGAAAAGAAGCGTTTTGTCTCAGTCCATCAGTTTGGCTGCTGTCTGGCTTTGGTTTATTGTTGCTTGTTTGTTCCCTACAGGAATGTCAAGGTGACCCTTTGCTATAAAACTTCCTCCTTTATTGGGTGTGATTGTGTTGGTATCGCCCAGTCAGTAACATCTAATACAGTGTCTGTGTGGCTTGCTGTCTAGCTGACTGTCCTCATTGCTGTCTGTGTATGGGTGTGGGTGTGTGTGTGTGTNTGTGTGTGTGTGTGTGTGTGTGTGTGTGTGCGCCTGTGCCTGTGCCTGTGCCACCTTGGCAGCCTGTCCGTTAGCCTGGTGCTAATCTATACACTGCAGGAACAAGTGGATTAGAGTTTGCCAGCCTCAGCAGCCAATAGAATTTGACAGATTGTGCCCTTCGAGTAAAGACAAACACACATGCACACAAAGGCACATAAACACACATTCACAGCAAAACACAACTAGTCTAGTTCGGCGCTGTAATAACATTATAGAGCCCCATGTGGAATTAGGTTTGTTTGTTATGACTTGGGGCTTCGTGTGTGTGTGTGTGACTGTAAGTGTGTGTGTGTGTGTGTGTGTGTGTGTGTGTGTGTGTGTGTGAATTTTAAGGTATTCTTAGCAATATTGCCACAGACACTTATTTCACTGTGTTTCTAACTTCCTGTCAGTGAGATCACCCATCTAAACAGTGTCAGAGGGTGACGGTGAGCATTTCCTTTCCATCAGTCACATCACAGCAGAAAATCACCTCCTTTTTTCCACATGAAGCTTTTTAGAGCCGTGCTAAAGACATAAAAGACAGGGAGAATGGCAACATGGTCCCTGTGCTTCCTGTGAAACTCCTAATGAGCCTGCTTTAATCAGCAAGTATGTGTTTTTATAATTTCGACTATTTACAGCACTCATGTTCAGGGTCCATTCGTTACAAGGGATGCCCAGGGGGTTTTACTCATTTAGTTGGATGGCAGGTTCAAAGAGAGCTAAAAGGAGGCCGCGATATTTTTTAAAGATTGTAGGAACTGATGCAGCGATGCTTTGCTACAAAGAATGAAACCAAAAGGACTTATTGTATGAAAGATTATAAAGGACACAAATGAGTGAAATATAATACACATTTGTGAAAGACATTTTTAATAAGTATTTCATTTCCATACACACATTTACTGTCATAATTAAGTGAAAAACATATAGTATAGTGCAGACTTTTTTTTTTTGAATGATTGAATTGTTTTTCATTGTGACATGAATTTTTCATGCCACATTACAGTCAAATCACAGTACGGTGAAAAGAAAAACTCGGGAGTTTTTCATTTCACTGTTGTCCAGCAGGGGGCAGCATAGACGTGCCAATACTAAATGCAAAGCCCTCTCATTTCTTTTTCTGCATCTGCTGTGTTATCAGTGCCACAAGTAAAAAGAAAACACTGTCCATTCACAGTGTGGGGGCAGAGCTTAAGGCGTTTTTTTCTGAACGCACATTAGCAAAGATTTTATATTATTCCGTGTGGAGTGGTTATAGAGAGAATAGGGGACATGCAACTTATCACAGGTGACAAATTTCTTCAACAAACAAAATGAGCTTTGCAAACAGTAGCAGAACAAGTTAGCCTCACACTAACAGTTTCTGGTGAAGATGCAGCTGGGACATGAAGGGACAGTATTAGTCTGATCAGCCGGGCCAGTCTCCCATACACATTCCTATTACCTCCATAATCAGGTATTTGGAAATACAGATTACAGAAACAGAAACTGCGAACCTCTACAGTGTCAAACCATGGCTAACTGTGTGTTCTTCCACTTGTTGCAACAGAGACGCAATCTCATCCTTTATTCTCTCCTGACCCAACATGATTGCTAACTATTGATCACCTGCTAATGTGTGTCCAACAAACCATGCCTAAGCTCCACCCCCACACTGTGATTGGACAGTGATTTATTTTTCCTTGTGGCACTGATAACGCAGCTGTTTCAGAAAAAGAAATGAGAAGGCTTTGTATTTAGTATTGGCACGTCTATTTGCTGCCCCCTGCTGGACAACAGTGAGATGAAAAACCCCTGATCTTTTCTTTTCACCACACCGCGATTTGACTGTAATATGGCATGAAAAGCATGTCACAATGAAAAACAATTAATTCAATCATTCAAACAAAAAAATTAAAAAAAATAAACAGTTTGTGCTATACCATATGTTTTTCACTTAATTATGACACAGTAAATGCATGCATGGAAATGAAATATTTTTTTAATTTTAATTGTGTCCCTTATAATCTTCCATATTATTGTCTACTATTCAGTCATGAAATCTACATGCTGTTCCCAAATGGCTGTTCTCAAATGGTTTCACCTGCATGCAGCACTTTCTCTCACTCGCAATTAAATTGCTGTTTTGAACAGATTTTCCAGAGCTCAGAGGCACAAAGGTCAGTAGATAGAAACCCTGCATATGTTCAGTTGGCCAGTTCATTTCTGTTAATCAGAGATAAAAGAAATTGCGTAGGAGTTTAATCAGCTGCTGAGGCTTCTGCTTTGCATTTACCGCTAATAACACTTCAGTTTCAACATAACATTTTTACCAGTGGTTTATGTTATATTGTACAATTGGTGATTTTATCGTGATGACATCTTTTAAAGGTTATTACAGTTGCACACAAAGAACTATTTATACAGCGTGCTTATAAATTGAGTGAAGAGTTGTAGAAGCGACAGCAAAAGAGGCTCAGTTGTGCACTTGAGATATGTCAATATCGTGCACTAATATCATCATGACAAATCAGGGAAAAACCATCAGAAATTTCTCACCGTCATCGCTGGAATTTAAATATCAGAAGAGGATTGAAGGAGTTTTGTCAGATTCATAGTTAAGATGTTAGACCATTTCTCATTAATACATTTCTCAATAATACAATTTATACTTCTGTTTATTCTGCCCAAACAATACACATGACAGTGAAGCAGTCGGCTTTTTCACGCCTCATACAGGTCAGTTATGAAATGTTCAGGTGGCAGTTGATGAAGATTGATCACCCTCGCACTTGGTGACAGTCCAACAAGAATTTGGATCTTGATCATCAACAAATATGTAACCCAAACCTTTGAAAATACACTCCACCTTAATAGGAAAAACCAAGCTCTTCAGCACATGCACTCTGTTGTCTTGTGCACGTGTGTGATTGTGATTGTATAGTTGTGTGTGGGTTTACATGTAGATATCCCTGCAGCAAGGTTTGTTAAACCTGAAAAGGAAGTCTTGATTTTGTTCCCCATGCAGCAAGACACAGAGCTCAACCACCAACAGCCATTCATTCTTACAGCATCCTTTGGGTTTGCTGTCCCTGACACACACACACACACACACACACACACACACACACACACAAGCTTGGAGGGTTTGTTTTTTGTTTTTTTTTCTCTGATGACATGGACAAGTGGAACAAGACTCTCAGCAGCCTGAATAAAAACATTCAAATCTGTTTTAATTACCTTCCATTTCCAGATAAGCGTGTGACAATAGCAGTCCTTTGTTTTGCAGAGGAATGTGTCAAATGTGTGTGGAAAGAAGAGAAAGGAAAGTTATATCTCTTGTCTCCCCTGGTCTGATTTTAGTAATCTCAGACAGAAAAACCTCCTTCAATCTTTACAAGATGGCCAAATCCCGGCTAAATCCACAGAAAGACTTTCGTGCGCTGCAAAACCTTTCTGCCTTTATAGAGATTTGTATCCTTCACATCTCTCAAAGCCAGACTGCTTTCATGTGGTCGTGTTGGGCAGGTATTGAATTATCCTGCTGTGAAAATAGCAGCAGCAGCTTATTTGCTCTGTGCAACATAGCTTCAGTGAACTGACTCATGTTTGTTTTCCATGTTTTTTTATCCATGAATTGTAAATCATTTATACGTTACATTACTGCTGAAAATGCATTAGGGTGTAGATTGATTATGTATGTTTGATAATAAATGAAACCATTTTAAAAAAAACGTTCTTGGGAAGGTTAATCAATTATATATGTCCGAAAAAAAGTCATGCAAAAAGAATGTCTATCACAGCTGGGAACTACTGATATAATATAATGTACTACTATACTATATATATACAGTATATGCACCCTTTATTATATATATATATAATAAAGGGTGCAATATATATAGGATCCAAAACATCATCATCATCATTAATAATGATACTTTTACCTTCCAGAATATTAGCTTTTGACCCCTTTCTTATATTTTCTTATGCACACACGGCTTTTATAGGCAACAACTACTTATGTGAAATACTTCTATAAAAATAACAACTTGATAATTAGCTTAAATAGAAACACAAACACTATGGAGCAACACGGACTGTGTGTACAGTATGTACCGGTTACATAAAATGACCTTTGCCCTCTGCCTCCGCTGAGACAGGAGTCAGTTTCTGAGAAAATGCCAGGGCACAAGACAAGATGAATACTGCCTGGATACTGGCACGCACACACACGCACACATACTGTACATAGAGACACACGCCTTCTCATCAAGGTGTAAGTCAAATTCTCCAGCTTAATTAAGAGCAGCCCACTTTGGAGCTTCCATCTCGTTTAGCTAATTAGTCATGAATATGAAATGTCAGGATTTTAATTAGGTTGCCTTTATCTGAGAGAGAGAGAGAGAGAGAGAGAGAGAGAGAGAGAGAGAGAAGCTTTCTATTATAAAAGCCTGGTAGGAATGTGATTTGATTCCTTTGTGACAATCAGTAAGTTGTATGAGAGAACATACAAGTTTATTTTCCTTCTCTGTTCTGTGAATTGTGTATTTTTTTATTTAATAAGGATTTTGTGTATTTTAATTGAGATCATACCTCCACCAAGACTGAACAAGCATGGACTACATTTGTCTTATTGATCCCACTAAATTAATTTACTAAATTTGTTTTATTGATCCCACTCTTCCATGGGTAAATTTGTCCTCTGCACTTCACCCATCTCAACAACTCAGAGCCTGAAAAGTTTTTGCTGCCTGGAAACCAACTCCAGGTCTACAGCTGAGTGCTTTGCTTAAAGGCTATGGAAGGAGCATTAACCTAACATGCACATATTTTTGATAGTAGGGAAATTCGACATACCAGGGAAACCCACAAAAACATGGAGGATAACATGGAAACTCCAGGGCCGCAGCAGGGCTTTGAACCCAGGACTTTATATCCATAAGGCAATAGCCAGAGTGTTTAGATGCGTGCTAAAACTTTGATTATGCTAAGGCAATAAATCAAATTTTTTAAACACCATGTAAACAACATAGTTACACTGAAACTTGCATAAATCGACAGCTTACTCAGAGTCCTTTATTATGTAATTGTAAATCAATCAAACAATCAAATGGAGAGTCCTTTTAATTCCATCTATTTGCTGTAGAAAACTAGCTTTTTTTTTTTTTTTTTTTTTTTTTATGTATCAGAATGGGGACCAAATTGCAAATATGCTTAATTTTTTAAAATTAAGATGAATATATTTTTGGTTGTGAATATATTTTTAGCGTGGGTTCCCTCCGGGTGCTCCGGCTTCCTCCTACCTCCAAAGACATGCGTGTCAGGTAAATTGGGAACTCTAAATTGCTCATAGGTGTGAATGAGAGTGTGAATGTGTCTGTCTCTGTGTCAGCCCTGCGATAGATTGGTAATCTGTCCAGGGTGTACCCGCCTCTCACCCTATGACCACTGGGATAGGCTCCAGCCACCGCGTGACCTTCAACAGGACAAACAAGTTTAGAAAATGGATAGATGGATATTTTTAGTTCGAAAAAAAGAAAAAACGCCACATCTCTAAGAAATCATTTTGAAAATTCCTCATTCCTGGAGTTCTTTGAATGTGACTCTCTTCAGACCAACAGTTTCTCTTCCTAACTTAGATCTAATAAAGTTGCTGATGTCTACATCATGACAGCAGTGCTTATGGAGGATCACAGCCTGCTCTCAGGCTCAGGGGGGGTTAAAATAAAATAAAACAGATAACATATTGTCTTATTTACTGTGTGAACTCAGCGCTCTGCTGGAACACAGCAGCTCTGCAGGAATCCTAACAGTCAACACGTGAGCCTAAAATGATCACGATCAGTCTGGAGCGAAGAGGCAGAGAGGGTCTTGAAGGCTTAGCAGACGGTGGTGGGCAGTATAGATGGGTCTGGGGTCTATTCTGCGGTTGGTAATTAGATTGATTAAGGCTGAGCTGGAGCTGGAGACACGACAGCGAGTGGGAAATGGAGATGGATGAGCCTGTGGGTCTGCAGCTACGAGATAGGAATGGTGAATAGAGCTCATCTCGGCTCATACCGGCCAGCTGTCTGGCTGCTGCTGAGGAGAAAAGAATGGGCATTTGGGCTAATCCTCTCTCCATCCTCAATCTGTGCCTGGGCCCAGTCAGCCACAGGTTCATCCCCACCAGAGACATCGCTGGATGGTGTGTGTGTATGACTGTGTTTTTGTGTTTCTTTGTATTCCTGTGTTCTGTCTGTCTTGTGTGTCTCCCCTTTCATCATAGCGACTACTTATCTGAATTTGATTGCACAAGCACACACATACACAGCTGTGGGAGTGTGTGGTGAGGAGAACAGGTGGGCTCGGTGTGTCTAGCACTCCCTGTGGAGTCAATGTTTGATCAGAGAAAGAGCGAGAGAAAATAGTTTGAGAAACGAGTAGATGAGGGAAATTCGCCACGATTGCTTCTGTCTGCAGGCAAAATGTGACCAAAGCGGAAGTTCCTGAATCATTATCAGATTTCATGGTTTGTGCTTCTCGGTGTTTTCCAGACTTTCAAAGCATCCCACACAACATGTCACCCATCTAACACAATCAGCCACCAAATATGCACCAGTGAACGTCTTTGTTACCTGTTGGGAGCCCGGATGGGAAGTAAGATAGACTGTCTGGTGGTGGTTACCAGGGAAACGGCTCTATTTAGCATGCACTCTCCATCATGGCACCAAACAAAATGGCAATTAACTCACCGCTGGCCCAGACCTCAATACATTAGGGGTTTGGCGGAGCACAGAGGATCATGGCAGGAGTCCATGCAGCACAGCAACGGCTGGATAAATAGGTTTTAATGATAGTTGATACAGAGAGTGACATGACTCCCCAAGAATTTAAAGGACCATACTGATGGTTTTGCATATAGTCCAGTATATACGACCTGCATGCATGTTACGTTGCTGACAACCATTTCCCAAAACAAACTACGAGAGCAGTATTAGAATTGTTTTTCCTACCTTCTAGTATGTTATTAAAGTCAACTTATAGACACTTGAAACAGGCTTGTGATAGGTTATGCATCGCAGCAAACACAACATCTATTACATTTTTTTTTCCAAAGCAACTTTATTTAATCAGCCCAACATGGAGCTGCATGGAAGAAAATGTATGACTCCACCAGGGAATATAGTCCTAGGACAAGGCAGATTTTTTTTTTTTTAAACATAGACTTAAAGCTTATCTGTTCAGCTTGGCTTTCATGTAGTGTTTTATGATTTTATATATTAATTTTATTTAATTTGTTTTGATCTTATTAAATTTATGTATATTTGAATGAACTATTATCAATATTTTGTGTGTATTTGTCAATCACCTGTGAAGCACTTTGAGTGCATTTACTTGTACGAAAGGTGCTATATAAATAAAGTTTGATCAATTGATTGATTTACGGAGAAATTAAAACAATCGTGCCTTCTACAAATGGATGTTAGTTAGCAGGCGAAACATTGAATTTTGAGGTGGGTGTGTTACCTGAGCATTTGATTTTGAAAGATTAGGGGATTTGGTAAAATGACAAGAAAAGTAAAATATGTTTTTATGTTTTGGAAAACACACACAAACACAGAGAATTATATAATCTATCTATCTATGCAGTATTTTTGGGATTGTTTGGAAAATATTTTGAGATATGCATGCAGCAAACTGAGAGAAGAAAAAGGCTATAAGAGCAATTGGATTAGTAATTATGTATGAAAGAGATTTTGGATAAGAGGATCTTTGAGGGATTCAGGGTATTCAGATAAAGCAAGAAGACGGCGTAGGAAGAGTGTGAAGTGGTGTTTTGAGAGCAGTGTGTGTTATGCTCCTGCCTTTCTAACAGAAGAAGTGTGATACCAATCTAAATCTCTCTTAGGCGCTCTCATTCAATCACCTGGGAGAGCTGATTTAATAGCAAAGCCTCAGCCTTTTATTCATTAGCGGAATGAAAGGCCTGTTCTGTGCCAAAAATTAACACCATCAGTGTGTGTGTGTGTGTGTGTGTGAGAACCTGCAAATATAGTTTAAATGAATAATGGTCCAAATATTCTATCTTTCTCCCTTTCACACAAGTACACACACATATATTGAACACACACACACTCTAACCCCTGTTGCACTTAAATTAATAACATAATGGATATTGATCTGTGGCTTATAAATATCCTCATTGTTCATCTTCCTTTTAACTCTGTGTCTTTGCCGTAAAGCAATCTCTATAATCACACAAATACACAATCAGTCACCTTGGATATGAACTGAGCTATTTTTTTCTTGATTTCATAGAATTTAAACCACATTTTGGAGTATATTCTCTTATTTTAGTATTAAAACTCTAGATTTTGATCTCTCCTCCTGAGGCTTAGAGCCTCACAGTGAGATTTGGGGCTTTGCACGATGAAAGCAGCAATAGTGTGTGTAAATCTGACTCGCAGGCCCTCAGACTAGGTTTTCTACTCAAATCCTGTGCTGAAAAAAATTAGAAAATTAGAAATTTTAAACCATGTGGACCAAATAGTAATTATTATCACTTCTCATCTTCCTCTTCCTCCTCCAGCGTTACCATGATTACGATGATGAAGGTAATTACATTTTCAGTTTGTAGCACAAAGAAGGCGTTTGATTTTAGAAGTGCTCAAATCTTGGGTGGCAGCCATATTGGTTATTGATCAGCTGTTGTCAGGGTTACAAGGTCAGGGGTTATGTCTGGGTGGGCTGTCTGAGGGCCTGACCTCTGACCTCTGCAGGGATTCCCAGGGGAGTCTAGGATGGAAGAGGTGAAAACAGTGTCCTACTGATTTATGTGCGCAGATTGTGTAAATGTCTTTGTATGTGTGTGTGTGTCTGTATGTGTGTGTGTGTGTGTGCATGTATGTGTGTATGTATATAATGTCCATCTTAGATATTTGCTTTATTTTGTAATTACAGTTTTTCGTATGCAGACTACATGTAAAATTTAGAAGCATTCATCACTCTCTCTCTCTCACACACACACACACACACACCTTTATCCTTGCTGCTGCAGGACGGGATGTGATNCTCTCTCTCTCTCACACACACACACACACACACCTTTATCCTTGCTGCTGCAGGACGGGATGTGATAAAACAGCATCGTAGCGGGAGATGAAGCATGAATCGGCGTACTGCGGGAAACTGATGTTCACTGTCAGTCTGCACTCTTGCAACTTAAAGGTCATGTCATCAAATAAAGCTCCTTAAAGCAGATAATAGTGA
This sequence comes from Lucifuga dentata, assembly GCA_014773175.1. Taxonomy (NCBI): domain Eukaryota; kingdom Metazoa; phylum Chordata; class Actinopteri; order Ophidiiformes; family Bythitidae; genus Lucifuga; species Lucifuga dentata. The sequence goes on from VXCM01002677.1 coordinate 77,488, forward strand.
AATGAGAAAAGTCTGAGGAACAAAGAGGACAGGCCTTCTCCCCTCACCCTCCCTTTCTTCCCCAGGCTTTATCTGTTAATGAAGCACAATCCTCTCAAGAGCATGGGCACTGGGATTTGTCAGGTATCACAGGCTGGTTTGTCTTTGATATCACCGCTTCTCTCTTTTCTGCTGCCTATCAGCCTCTCTACTAAGTTTCTTTTCTCCACATTCATTCATAGATTCTTATCTTTTTTCTCATTTTACTGTATTTTCTTTCTGCGTCCTTCTTCTGCCTGTTTTTGTCTTCCTCTCTTTCTGGCTCCTGGTCAGATTGGATGGAATGGAGCCCAACATCAGGTCCACTTTCTCTGCCTACAAGTATCAACAGCAGCTCCACTTCACCAACAAGCCACCAATTCTAAGAGAAACCATGGAAAAACTTCCTGCATGCATGTGCTGGAAGTTTACAGAATGACCATGAAAAGTTAGTTATGCCTACATAGAACAGAAGCACCATATATACTCGAGTATAAGCCGATCTCGTGTATAAGCTGACCCCCGATTTTGACCTGCAAATTTAGATCTGTTTTTCTGGGTGTTGTCACTGTATTCCTGTGTTTTTCTGAAAATAATCCATGTATCGGTACCGGTAAACATGATATTTATTTCAGCAGCTGATTACCCTNTTTTCTGAAAATAATCCATGTATCGGTACCGGTAAACATGATATTTATTTCAGCAGCTGATTACCCTAGCTGACATTAGCTGACATTAACTTTTTAGGACTCCTCTTCCAAATCTGAATTGCCAAACAGTTTACTGTGTAATGTACAGTACCGTACCAGTATATGAAAAGCACTTTTATAAGGGTCATCTCTGATTGGCCCATTCTTTTGTTTTTGACCAATCACAGCAGCGCTTACTGGCTGCCAAATGGTCGCCGCAAAATGTGCTGGATAAGATGTTTAGTCAGGAAATATCTCATTCTAAGGTATGATTTAAACTGTTTTCCATGGGTAGTGGTAATGGGTAGTATTTCCACCCCTGGAAATTTCGTTCTCTGGGATCAAATTTGAATTTCTTGATTTGCTTTGTGAAATTTGGTAATAAAAACTCAGCTTATACTTGAGTATACATATGGTACATAGTGTGCACAAAGGACGAGTTGAGGTAAAAAAAAAAAAAAAAAAAAAANAAAAAAAAATCTTAATTAAAACAGAATAATAAGTAAACTTAAAAAATGTTAATGAAACCCACTTTATTTTGTGCATAATTGCGACAATATCAGAATTACCATAGATTTCAACTGTTTTCATTTTCTGCTGAATTTTCCAATCATCTGGAGTACCACCAGGAGGCGTTTCAGGTATCACTGGTAGCACTCATACCACAGTTTGAGAACCACTGAGCTAGAATACTGCATTAATATTGCAGTGTTTACAAATATATTCCATTAGAGTACTCCACTAGTAAGCGATGCATAATATTTGCTGCTAATAGTATCAACTATAGCCGGCAGATGTCTAATCACAGAAATGTGATGTTCATGGACTTATTTCCATGAATATAATCTACTTTGCCATTGCATCTCACACACCTCATGAATTTGATTGAACCTGGAAGACTGTAATTTCTGATAGATATTAAAAGATGCAAAATTTAATAATTGTGTTGCCAGTGTAACAATAGGTTTTGGCCCATGGTGACGACATTATCAGCAGCCCATTCCACCTTCGGTCTCCCCTCACCCATTGAAATACAGTATGCTAATGGTGCCATGCTAACGGCTCCAATAAAAGTAATGATGATTACACAGGCGATGGGGGTAGTAAAAATAACAAACTCTGTGATGTATAGTAAATTATAAACACCATCCCTGTCGTAATTGCATAGTTAATTCATATTTTTATTCAGGGTTAAGAAAATTGTCTCACTGTGTTCAGAGCAATGTGAAACCTGTGAGCGTGTGTGTGTGTGTGTGTGTGTGTGGCACTACAAATACCCTATTGTATATTGAGAAGATATTATATTTACAGCTTTATATCACATTGCATGCATGGCTTCATCTATGTATTGTGTCCAATAACATAAGTGAGCTTACTATTAATAATATTTTTCAGGGAGTAGAATTTAATATGAGAATATAATTTAGCTGAATCGGTTTGTGTGTTTTCAATTTTTCTAGAATAAATGGATCAATAAATGGGTCAGGGCAGAGAGCTGATGGATGATCAGTGGTCAGTGTGTGACTCACCTATAGGTGGCAGTGTATCTCACTGCGTGTATATATGTCTGCATCTGTGTGTGTGCCTGCTTGTGTGCATGAGTGCAAGTGCATTTGCATTTGTGCAGTTGTGTGTTCATGCACAGCAGTGTGTGTGTGTGTGTGTGTATGCTCTAGCGATGATAGTATATGCTGCTGTCTGATGGTTTATGCAGCACGCTCTCTGTTTTCTCACATTGAATGTTGAGAGAGCCCCAAGAGGGAAGCCACCCAGGGCTGTCCAGGTGACTGATATGGGTTGGGACACACACACACTATGTCACTGATACACTGACAAATGTGTGTGTACCATGCACACACACACACACACTCACCTGAAAGTCTGTCACAGTTCCCCAGAGAGGCTTCTGCGCTGGTTTTATTGCCTGTATTGATTGTGGTTCTGGCCTAGTAGAGGATCAATATGTGGATTATAGGGGGAGTAACTCCTCAGCACTGCCTAGATCTCCTCCACCTCCACCTCCACCTCCATGCCCCAGTTACGTGACACCTCAGCACCTGATCACTGTGTGTGTGAGAGAGAGATGCTTACATGAACTCACATCTCTGACTTTGTATAGTAATCGAGATGGGCATGCGCACGCACCATGCATACATGCAGACACACACATACACGCACACACACACACACACACATAATCTCTAACTGCATATGTAAAATAATTGATATTTTCCATCTGAAAGGTTCACTATCTCCCTTCTTTTATTTCTATGGCAACCAGGGGTGGGGGTGCCTCAGCGTACCGAGTTAGCTGTTCCTCTTGGGTTAAAGTGACTAGCCAGCTGCCTGCTACAAAAAAGCTGACAAGCACAGGGGATTTTCTTACTCTCCATTTAATACGTGATATCATCAGACACCCCTAATAATACAGATTTTGTTTTGACCCTTTGGTGGGAAAATGGGTCCTTTAATAATAACTCTCACACCTGGAACAGATATCTGACATTACTGAGAGTTAATGAAATCATTGCTTTTTCATTTCCTCTTCTATTTCCCCCTTTTTGGAAGACGTGCAAATCTATAAAATGTCTCTTATTGTAGATAATGAATTACACAAACAAGTAATACATTTGTTCACTAATAAATGCAGAAAATCTTCCTTCAGGATCATCCGGGTAAAAATGAATTCTTTCCTTTACTGCCGACATGATAATGGCACATACTGACACCCAGACAATAAATGAGACATACAGGGGATTTTGTTCAAGACTGATGTGGAAATGAATATGGTAATAGGATGTTGTCTCAAGTATCTGACTTTACAGAGGAAGACAGATTTTCATTTTTTGAGAATCCCTACCCCGTGAACTGAATATCAACTGTCTCCATCTGCCTCTCTTCCCTTTAATCTCTGTTTGTTTTCCTCCTCTTTCTGCTCACATTTTGCTCATTCCCTGCTTGTCCTCCCAGATTCTCCCACATACTTGATACTCATTAGCGTGTCTATCTCACCCTTTTTCCAAGCATCCCTCTGCCTCTCTACCATCTCTCATCTTTCACCCTCTCTCTCTCTCTCTCTCTCTCTCTCGCTTTAATTAAAACGAGTGAAAAACAGGGTGAGACTATAAAGGGGTTTTCCCAGCAGCTATAGTGCAATAATTAAAAGCTTGAGAACTTGCTAATGTAAATGCTGAACACACACACACACACACACAAGCACTCTCACAACCATTGACAGACATGTATATGTATGTGAAAGATGGGGAAAATAGGAGAGGGTGATGTGAGGACTTGGTGAGTAGACAGTTGCATTAAGAGGAAACACTCTGGGTCCTTCAGATGGAAAAATAAGCTTTTGTAAGGCGGCAGGAAGCAGATGATGATGAGAGATTTAACAGCGCTTGTTTCTTTTCTTTTATGTGTGAGGCTGGTTATGTTGTGGCCAGTGTGGTGTGTGCGTGTGTGCGTGTGTGTGTGTGTGTGCGTGTGTGTGTGTGTGGTAATGGCTGTATTTGTCAGTGTGGATTTCACTTTTCTGCCATTTGTCTCACAGCAGGATACCAAAATAACCTCTCTCTCTCTCTCTCTCTCTCTCTCTCTCTCTCTCTCTCTCTCTCTCGAACAAACAGTGCAGAATCAAGCTGCTGTGCTGTTGGATTAGTGTACATAACACAGCAGCACATCATGACAGTAATGACTCACATGTATATGTTAGTATTTAGATGTGCATTAAGCAAAAACACATGGATTGCACCACAGGGTCTCATATGTTATGGTTGTCTGTGTGAACACACACCCACACAGGTAAACACACACACACACACAGAGATGGACAAAGACATGCAAGCACACTCATCCGCACCACAACCACCCAGCTCGTCATTGCCATAATTACAAACAATAAGAAAGATGTTTCAGTTTTTCCTTGTAACTCTCTGGTACTTTCCAACATTTATCTGGTCATACTGGCTGCTGGATTTTTCTGCTCTGACTAAATGTCCAATAATTGTTGTGTACAAAACACCTACTCTGCAGCAGAGGTCTTTCTCAACCACATTTAAAAACAAGAAGGGCACTCATTAGAGCACATACCCCCACCATGGCCAAACAAGCTTAGACAAAAAATGTCTTGAGAAGCAAATACCATAACAAAAGACACATCAAAACCATTTGTATGCTACCAAATCAGCTATACATTAGTGGCTGCTGAATAGTTGTTTCTGTACAACATTTCCATTAATGTGCTACTTGTCCAATCAAATTTTTTAGTCTGTCAGATCTTGGTCCGTATCCAGACCAAATTGCACTGATTATTTTTTTTATTATTATTAAGATTGATGAAAATTGATAAAAATATTGAAAAACAGCATCTTGCAGTATTAAGAAATCATTTTTAAAATTCCTGGATCCTGTGCCATGCATCACCCTTCCACCAAGTTTCATCAAAATAGATTCATAACTTTTTGAGTGATTCTGCTAACAAACAACCAAAGCCTCCTTGGCAAAAATAACAAACGGATAAACTCAGTATATAATATAATATGACGGCTTCATAAACAACTTTAATGCTTATTGTCTCGCCCTCAACACATGATAAGTTATATCTTTGGTCTGGGACATTCATATATCAAATGTAGCTTTTTTGTGTGTGTTGTGAATATGTGTCATAACTCACCCTAATATCTTCCAAAGGAGGGTTCTTATAAATATATAAAAAGCTGTATGGTGGAAGTCTGCTGGGTTGCTGCCAGTGCAGCTCTTAAAAAGTTCTTATAATGCTGATTTTGGAGTGTTTTGTGCTTTCTTCAAAGGATCTTTAGCGGTTTGAAATTGTGTGCATCGTGACCCAAGAGTATGCAGGTTTTCATTCCAACCAAACGCTGCAGCAGCTGATTCCTCTGATTAATCTCTCCTGGGAAATGAGTTAGCAAATGTTGTGTAACAGTGCAAGCCAAGAGAACATTTTCTTTTTTAGTATTTTGATGGGCAAGTATAAGAGAGAGAAAGGTGGAGAAAAGGATGGAGAGAACTTAAGGAGAGAGTCAGACAGGGAGGGTGGAAAATCCATACAGAGCAGATGAAAGAACCGAGGCTTTAATGTGTTTTATTGCTGTTCATCCTCTGCTGTCTGCCTCTCAACCTCTCAGCTTAGCTCTCGCTTCTCTGATGATATCACACACAAGGACAGCATCGTTCTCAGAGGAAATCAAGTCCTTCACATGTGTGGAGGTGTCTCTGTGTGTTTGCCTGTGTGTATGTGTATGTGCACGTCGTGTTTCACTACCTCCCTGTGGTGTCAGGGGAGCATAAGTGTATTACTATCTGTGTGATTTAGAGGCCTGCTGACCAGAGTTAGAGGAATAGATGTCATTTGGCTGCACAGAGCTGCTGCATCCCAGACCAGATATCCTGCACTCTGTGTTATCCTATTTACTGTACAGTTTCTGCTAGGTATTATTTGGGGAATTTAATCATCAATTTATCCTCATCTTTTGTCCAATCCTAACATTTTTCATTCAATATCAAGTAAACAGGTTTGTTTCAAATCATAATATTCATTTGGCTTCTGTTGCTCTACAAATAACCATGTAAAACTCCAGTGTTCCTGATATTCCCCATCGTCATTATCCAGATAAGGTATGCGGATACAGAGATCGCATTTTAATGCAAGGTGTAAATTAGGCCTTGGGCTTGTCTTGACCTGGATCTTATTTGTTGTGGGTTTTTTTGTTTGTTTGTTTGTTTGTTTTTTTAATCTTGGCTGCACTTATTTGTTCAAAGAGCTTACACATATAAACAGGCTGACACACACAAACACCGAGATATAATGCTACAACCTTGGGTATTATTAAGTCAATAAAATTGTGCCAATTTTATGTATATGAAAAGCAAGTGTCTATTTAATCAGATCATGCCTAATTAAATTGTCAAATGTCTTCAAAGAAAACCAGCCTTTTCAAAACATGCTTTTAATCTATTATATCTATTTAACCTCAAATATGTCATGTCTAGTGTCTCTATCATTGCATTTCTTGTGGTTTCTGTGCTTCTCCTTCTCTCTCTCTCTCTCTCTCTCTCTCTCTCTCTGGGGAGCAGGCTGAGGGCATTATGTGCTGCTATGAATGATTCATTGTCCTCAGCGGCGTATGTGCTTGGACTCGAAAACAATGAGATAGAAGAGGAAGGTAGAGTGCTAAAGGAAGGGAAGATGAGATGACGGGGGGNGGGGGGGGGGAGAGAGAGAGAGAGAGAGAGAGGTGGAGGACAGCAGCAGCGACTATGAAAGAGAAGAACAAAAAGAAATTATCTTTTGGGTTAAATAATATAGAAATGATTTCTTTAGTGACCAAAATATTATTTAAACAAAATTATTTGTCCTGTTTTCTTGCATTGGCGATAGTTTTTACCTTCAATGACAAAGGCTTTCTGAAATTAAAGTTTTCATGACTGTTTACTATAATAAATCCCCCAGGGTGAAAATTACAATTCATCATCCTCACATTATACCAATAATCTGAAAATATCTCCAGATTATTTTATCTCATCAACCTGCATTATATTCTTATGAGTACTGGAAATAATTCCTCCAAATTCCCTTTTTAGGCACTCACAGCCACTTATAAATTCATATCCACTCATTCCCATGCAGAAAACACTCAACTGCCCCCAAGATCAGGAGACCCCTTGAAACAACATTATGTTTCCTCATCTAATTTCCCACAACCTGGCATAGATTATCTGCCAGATAATTAAGACCTGCTGAATAATTAAGTGGACAATAATGCTAATTCATAAATAATATATGTGTTTATGATGGTGAGGCATAGATAGCGGTTGCTGCTGCGTCGACAGGAAGATTGATGCCATGGCCTAGATAGGATTTCTCCAGTGAGGCGATGCTGCTGACTGTGATGCTGCCAATATTCATTAGGCCACTGTCATTGGCTTCTGTTAGTAATTACATACTTATGTATAATTTACAGGCTCATCCTAAAGAAGAGGTGGTATATGAGGGGGACTGGAACAAATGGGGGTTTTTTTGGCACATGGCATATGGGGTTTTTCTTTATAATTTCTCATTCCCTGTACTTCACTGCATCTTTGCCTTTCTCTCTTGCTCTCTTTCTCTCTCCTTCTCTCTCTCTGTTGATATCTCTATATATCTCTATTTCCTTTCCCTGTACCCATACTGTACATTTATGCCAACAGTAGTCTGCTGTATTAAATGATGTTTGAAATTTGGCCTATGTCACTGATGAAGATAGATGGTAATTTAGTTTCATGGATTAGAAACAGCAGTAATGTCCAAGTCCAGCGGTTCTCAAACTGTGGTGCATGTACCACGGTGTTATGCAAGATGACTGTGGAAAGTTCTGCAGATAATCAAAATAACTGAAATCTGTGGAAATTCGATTATTATAGCAAATTATTGAAATGTGTTTCATTTAAGTTGAATTATTGTTCTGTTTTAATTAAGAATTATATTTTTGGTGAAATTAGCCCAGCTACAGTATGTACCTCGTTTTCATTCTCAGACTGTAAAATACTGTATTCAGTTTCATTACGGCACACATTCATGCATTTGGTTTTCTATGATACAGGCTTTTTGGCAGGTGGAGATTTAGATGCAGATTAATAATCATGCCTTTTATCAGACACCCATGCATGTATCGACTTCTCAAAGACAAAGAAACCAGCCTTCTCTGCACCACCCTCCTCATCATGTCAGCCCTTTCTAGTCCAGCCCACAGCAGAGCCCATACTACCCCAGTCGGTTTGATTACATTTGCGATTAGGGCTGAAGCCAAGTGATGGTGAATTATGCCCGAGCGGTACTTTGCTGTAGCTGCTGGGGAAATGAGGCAGCTAGGCTGCATTTGCCCCACTACCGTTGACCTTGGGGGTCACACACAGGAAGGAGACATTCATCACTCTGACACATGGATGCTGTGGGAGGAACAGAGATGGTGTGTGTATGTGTGTAGCAACCAGTAAACCCCGTACTACACTTTTTTTCTATTCAATACTTCCATGCACCCAGTAGGATTAACCGTACTGTACTGAGGATGTGCAGCACATACGTCATTTTTTACTTTCTATATTGATCTCTTCAGCATATGTAGAATTTGTGACCTGTGTGATGTTTCTGTCAATCCTTACTAACTCAAGATTTTATATACATTCTCTTTTCTTGAGAAGAATAATCTCTCTCTCTCTCTCTCTCTCTCTCTCTCTCTCTCTTTCTCTGCCAAGTTTCTCTGTGTGTATAATCATGAATGACAGACAAATATCGACTGCAGCCATTGTGGTCCAAGTGTCTGTTTGTTCACTAGAAAAGGCTCATTATGTTACAGCAGATTGATATCTCTACCCCCAAGGACTTTAATCTCATCTCAAATGAAAATAGAAACAATTATGGCTGTTGGCAGGGCTACATTTTAGCACTGTAGCTCGCTTACTCCCTCTCCACCCCTACCCCAAACAATAGAGTGACCTTGGCAGGTGCACAGTGAAGGGATGTGCTGTTTTTGAAGCAGACAAGCTTTGATAGTGTGGTGCTATGCTCACCCTCTGTTCTCTATCTGTGGGAGATGCTGTGCTCCATATTTGTGTGTATGTGTGTTTGTTTGTGTGTACTTATATTAAAGTAAATGTCATAATAAGAAGAGCCTAGAGCCAAAAGAACACATTGGCAGAGAGAGAAAAAGGATGACAGTGTTTGCATGACACAGTGAGCATTAGAGAGAGTAGAACAGAGAGCAAAAAAAAAAAAAAAAAAAAAAAGAAGAATGAGTGAGTGAAAAGGTAAATGAATGCTTGCTGGAGCTTAATTGTTCATTCTGAATCCATAAACGCACACAATTATATTTATCCATGCCATAAATCTGATTAGTGCAAAATGCTTCTTTGCAAACACAATGCAGTCTGTATGGGGGGCTAATGCTCACACAGCTCACATGTCTGATTAGCTGCAAAGCACCATCACTTATCGCTCATTCTATTAGCGCACAATCTGTGAAGTGAAGTATGATGATGTATCACTCAAGTGACTTACTCAGCCTTTTCTTATTTGGAGACAGACATCAATGAGAAAAACATTAAAATGACAGTCATGCTGAAAGCCACAACTTCAGTCAGTCAGTGGGCCAATTGCCTAAACTGAGCTGTGGTGGAATCGTGTATTGAAAATTACCTTGTCAACTATCTGTTCATTTTTGTGCTTATCATTATGGTTATTAGTGAAATAAAGTGAAGGTTATATGCATTTTAGGCTGTGAAAAAGACACATTTGTAATGCTTGGAGCGTAATTTTAGGCTGAAAGACATTGTTAAATATCACAGTTTTCCATTCATCTACTTCCCCTGACTGTTCTTCTTCGGACCTTCATGTTCCCAGCAACCTTTACAAGAATATGAGTCTGGATTAGATCGCTATAAAATGTGTGTCTCGCTCATTCACACAACAACTTTTAACTACAGCGAGGAGAACAATGTTATGTATGGATGTATGGTGTATGGATAAGTGCTCAATACTTTTCCATACACATTATTATCCATACACATTATATTATTATCCATACACATTATATTCACAAAGGTAACACGGAAGACAATAAAATAAAGAATTCAGAGGGTGACTGACATCCTCTGAATGTCAGTTATCAAGGCCACAGTGTGAATGAGCCATATTGCTGGCTATACTGTAGGTAGCTTGACGAATGAGTTGACATGCCAAGATTTGAAATAAGGGCTATAGCAATTACATTGTACAAGTCCGAAACCACTGGAGCCTTAGAGTGAATTTATTTATATAAGGAATGTAGTTTTTCTCATTTTTTTCTTATTACAGTATGCTAACACATATACACAATCTTCATCAAATATGAGACCTTTAAGGCTGAATATGTGGCTGCCTATATGTTTGCTCCAGCCCAGGTCATCTTCCCCCNCCCCCCCAAATGACACTTTGATTGACCCCCATGTATCCCACAGGGTCAGGTTGATACGGTAACAATCTGACCATTGAACTTTACCCTGAGTCAGACAGGTCAGGGTAAATTTCTCAGATTTAATTTCTCAGATTTAATTTCTCAGATTTCTCAGATTTAATTTCTCAGATAAATTTAATTTCTCAGATGCACATTGACTGGATGTGCACAATGATCAATGACAATGTCCAGGCTGGAGACAGCAAGGTCATATTCCTCTATGTGGATTCTAACAGCATATCACATTCATTGTATACATGCACTTCCTGCACACAGAGACACTTCTGCTTCATAACCCCCAACACACACATTTTAACACACCACTGAATATCTGCCACTAAGATCCCCAGTTTAGTTCACTTCACTTTAATGATACAACTAGGATCAATGAAATTTGATTTCAGTACAGCATTGATTGTACTCATTGTACTCATTGTACTCATTGTACTCATACAGAGTACAATGCATCAAATCACACAGCAAAGAGTACTTATGGAAAACTTCAGTCCCTACAGCAGCCATACTCTATTTCCTAAAGTGTCCTTGAGCAAGACTCTCAACTCTTCACAAGGCCTAAAGATACAATGTGGAAATATCTCATTTACTCACATGCACACCCACAAACATGTGACATTCACATGTTTTAAAGAATGTAAGCAATAGATTATTAATATCCGCTGCCATGACACACAGAACATTCATCTGCATGGCATGATTAGTGTCTCCCCTCCTGTCCTCTCCACACACTTCTCCCTTTGCTCTCCATCATCTTGTAGACTGAATAATTGTGTTTTGCCACCACCACCGTAATGCCTATCTCTGGGATAATCCAGATGTGGGTGACACCATAATCCATACGCTTGTGACACCAAGTACAGATGGTTCTTTAATTACGCACACACGGCAGAGATCACCCTGCTTTGTAATCATATTCATAGTTTCTTGTGTGTATTCACCATTTGATGTTGCATGGTGTATTCATCTCTATCAGATGCGATTGGAGACCCATTTAGAGTGGACCTCAGTGTTAGCTAATGAGATACAGACACAGGTATTTATTCAGCCCCAGATCTGGCTAATTGAGCGCTGACATAATGGCCTGGTAGACACTTCAGTCGTATTTGTTTCTTCTTATTTCAACAGAGGTGATAAGGTTTTCACAGAGCCATGCGCACAGGGGATTTCTCATCCAGAAGTGACTAAAATATTGAGTTGTGGGAGTGACAGATTTCACACCAGAGAATACTGAAATTGTATCTCAATGTGGTCACTTGAAGTTCATCTATTACAGCCAGTTTTCAATGTATCAGCTCCAGGTTTCTAGTTTCTACATGTGGTTACTTTACCTGAAATGTAGAAGAAATTTGTGAAATCTAATCACAAACCTATTTTAGCCAGATTAGACCAGTTGATAGAAATTTGTCTACATGTCATATAGAGCTGTTAGTATCATTTGCCTCAAGTATGATGGATATGTGTTTGACTGATTATAGTATTTGCTGTATTAAAGATCAAAAGTACACATATTTTCTGTTTCGAGTACACTTATCCATGCAATTATGCTTGAATGTCATCGCTTTTTTTTGTCACTGTTTTTCATATCTCTGTGTAATNTATCCATGCAATTATGCTTGAATGTCATCGCTTTTTTTTGTCACTGTTTTTCATATCTCTGTGTAATCAACTTCTTAAGAACTACAAAACAGACTTATTTACTTGATAACAATACATTATTGAGTTAATTGTTTCACAAGGCTTCATAAATGAGAGAGGATAGAAGTAATACCAAAATTGGAGCTATTTGGAGGTTTTCTACTGACAACAGATATACTATATATTTTAAACAGTATACGGGCCCCATCCTAACTTGGTCAGAACAGGTCAAGTTGATAGCCCTTTAAGAGTTTTCTTTCATATTCTCATCATATATCATCTGGATTTCCTCTCTTTGCTTCATTTCCCTCCCAAATTGTCCATAGTCTTTGTGAAGGTCAAGAGAATAAATGGTTTAAACCTGAATGAGTTATTTACACTTACACTTTGCCACAAACACTGCATGTCTCTGGCTTTTATTTGGCATGGCCATGTCACCTTACAAAGTGATACAAATATAATTTTTTTGTAAAAACTAAAAGCCAATTAGAGCACATACTGTATATCTACCAAGGCCAAACAAGCATAGACTAAATTTGTCTTTTTTAATACCAGACTGGCCTAAACAAAGAAACATAATATATATATATTTTTTGATCTATCTTAATAAACTATTTCATGCTACAGAATCAGCATCACATTTCCATTACAGCTCAGTTCCATTAATATGACTCCTGTCCAAGTATGTATTTTACCACCAGATCCAGACCAAATTGCACTGACATAGTGTCATGGGAGAAAATGCTTCATTGATATTAGTGTATTTTTTTAAAAAAGGTCAAAACTATCAAAAAAATATTTAGGAATCATTTTTAAATACAGATATACATGTATGCAATTTAAGGGGTTCTTCCCTGGACTGTGTCCCATTCTTCCACCATGTTTTGTCAAAACTGGTTTATTACTTGCTGAGTAATCCTACTAATAGACAGAGTACAGATAATTATAACGTAGCTTTGTGTGCATTAAGTAAAACACCATGATTCATTGTAGAAATTGTGCCCTCTCTTGGCGAAAACCTTGTAGGGCTTCCATACAAGGTACAGACATATTGTAACTAATGTGTATAAATTCCTTTAGGAAAGATCACTTTTCACACGCGGTTAATTGACCTGGTGTTGAAACTACTATCTTACTTTTTGCCTATAAATCCCTGCTGGTAAAGGCATGAGCCCACGCAGCTGCGGGTACTGGAGGATGGAGGGAGAAGGAGAAATGGAGGAGCTGTGGTTGTCATAGGAACGTCGGGGGCGGAGCGATACGAAATGAGACCAGTTTGTTTTGTTATTGAAGGTCACGTGACCGGTAAAGTTCCGCCCCTCCCCCTTACCACTGATTCAACCGTGTAGAGTTGCTGCTCCGATTCAGTTACTACAAAATGGCTGCAGAAACTCCGCCGTCAACGAGAACACACTGAATGCTTCACGGTAGGAATTATTTATTCCTGCCGCTGTTTTGCGAGATAGTTATGTATTTTGACGCTTCCCAGTGTCGGAAATATGCAGAATTAACGACAACTCATCTCGGCTTCTTGTATATATCGAGTGTCCGGTGCTGAAAATATTCCAAGTTCAACCCACTTTGACACCAGTGTTCTCTCTACTGTCACAGCGCTTTTTACGACATATTTAAAATATTTTTGGTCGTTATTTTAAATGCATAACCTCTGGATGAGCCTCTATGTGCGTTTTTCATGACAGTAGATTTATGGTAATGTGGACATGTTAGCCTAGCTAGCACTGTGGTTGCACGGTTCTTGATTCAAGGGCACCCTGCGTATTGCAGGTTGAGTTGCCGTGTTTATGAGCCATACATGCATCGGTTGGATGCTTGTTGTTACATGTGTGTGTGGAGCAGAGTTGACATGGATTTTGTTGCTTTCTAACACGTTCTGCTCCGGCATCTTAAATGCATCGCTTGACTGCCAGTAAATGCATTAGCATGCTGAGTTTACCTGCTGTACTCCCGTCCAGTTAGTTAAACCTACTTACCTTTCAAAAACTATTATGCTTTAATCTTTCAGCTAGATATTATTTTTTGCTGTTTTGTGCTGTTTCTCTAGCAGTATGGATTATGCTCACTGCTTCAACACGTATGGGAATGGTATTTTGGTAGATGATGGCCTTGATATACTGTCAAATAAATGCTTGGAAGGTGCTAGTCTTCATTAGATGAGATATCTTTTTTTGTAGCCATGCTTTGCTTGCTTAGACATAACCTTGGAATGCTTGTTGAATCTCTTGACTGACTGCCTAATGTTTTATAAAAACAGCTAGACACTGTTTGTTTGCCTGGTAGAGGCATTAGTTTGCTGTGTAAACCTTGAGCCACCATTGATTTCTTTCTGTATTGTCTTCATCATAGTCATCATCGCTCTGGTCCTGTTGCCACTTAGACATCCTACAGTGACACACACACACTTCATGAAGAGGGCAGACTGGGAATGCCAGCACGCTTTATCCATGTAGAGGGCAGGCTGACGTAAGCCTTGAGACCCGCTGGTTTGACTAATGTGCTAGAGTCTCTAATTTGGGTTTGGGCCTTGCAAAGGGATGAAGAGATGGTGGTGGGGAAAGGAAGGGAAGGGGGGTGGTGGAGGTCTTTTCTGTCCCTACTGGGTCAGGGGCCCCAGTCAGCATCCAAGCCTCTGAAAGGGGCAGTGTATTCACAGGGAGGCACCAAAGGGGGCTTGATAACAAAAACAGGCCACTAAATGCTGTGATTACTGTGTGGCTCAGGTCAGAGCCTCACTTTCAGTTCAGACTCCTGATTGCTTAGTTCTGGACTGCTTGTCTGAGGGCCTTTTTGCCAGATTGTGTCATTTGGCTCGGCAGGTTGTTTAGAATGATCCGATACTCAGCTGTAGTTTTCATTGGAAATGATGACGTTGTGTTCTTCGCAAAGCACTTCACAGACGTTTTTTAGATACGTTTTTATCTTTAGTTTATTTAAGAAAGCTACTTAGCAGCAAAGCTTGTTTCATATATCCTGTATTGCATTTTTTTTTTAAATGCTGGATATCGTCACAGACCACTTTCAGACTGTTAGGGTCATTTGCAGATAAATGCTATTGTGAAATATTTTCCTAAATCATGCTGTCCAGAAAAAAAAGTCTGTTGGACATTACTCATCTTAATCTCTTACATACAGACTGTTGCGCCACACAGCCTGATGTTTTGTCTTATGAAGACAAATATGAACATCGTGAGAGAGCTATGTGAGCGGAGGTTAATGTGACGTTTGCTGAGGATGTTCTTTGATCTGGTGGACTGATGAATTGTCCTCCAGGCTTGCCTTTATTAGCGGGACAGATGACAGACACCGGGACTGGAGGCACTGCTTTTGGAGCGTATCCATACAAGTTATTTTGGGGCCTGTTGAGAGCGCCAGGCTCGCAGCATATGAAGTTTTTCCTCTTTTCCTTGTTGTTAGCCAGATCAGAAAGCATTAGCATGACCAGGCTGAGAATAGCTCCAAGCACTTTAGAGAGCGCAATCCTCTTTGCATGGCACAAGGACTTTGTCTGTGCTTACCCAGCAATTTTTAAACCTTCCCACAAATTGAAAAGTGGCGTGACCGATTTGGTCTTTTGTGCTTTTTTCGTTGTTGTTGTTGTTTGTTTGTTTGTTTGTTTTTACACGGTAAGGTTGTGCGTTTGAATACCTGCTGGATATTTTAACATGTTTAATGTTCCTCAGAGCAAATTTATGCGATTTGCGCAGGAGAGCGGAGGAGGCTGCACATTCTGCCGTGGCTGTGGCGGCGGCTGTTGCAGTTGCTAGCGAGCGTTCTCCCGAGGGCTGCCGGCGCTCTTGTTTGGCTCGCGGCGATGGCATTCCTGGCTCTGCGCCCAGCAACTGCCGTCTCGCGCCCTCTCCTCCCTCCCCCCACACTCACAAACACACAAACGAACCCTTTAACTGCATCAGTCGCAGCCCCCTCATCTCCTTTCCTCCACCGTGGGGCAGCCAGGCATTTGCATGTTCACAGCGGAACGGTTTGCTGTGGAAAAGTCACCTTGCATATTGGCTTTCCTCCCTCCCCCATCCTCATTTTCTGCTGCGCTATTTCGCACCTGTTTTTATTGGGCCGTCCTTGGTTCTTTCCACATTCCGAGTGAATTGTATTTTTTTCTTGCTTGTTTCTTTCACCCTCCCGTGTCTGGTTTTAAGACAGACATCAAGCTCTAATCCTGTTCTGACAGGAGGATGTAATTCCACATCAGCGCTGAGTTTTATTGATGTTCGTCCTTCACGTCAACGTGAGCAGTGCTTTGCTGCTCCTGATAAAACTTAGCTCGCTGCTGCTTTTAGGAGTCAAATTAAAAACTGTACTGATGTAACATTTTATGTGTGATTTGTTTATTAAAGGACTATACCACCCCTTTTTGCATGTTTGAGCCTAATATATTAAATTTTCATACACATAAGGTTACTGACAATCATTTCCCAAAGGATAAAACCATATTTCAGCGTTCCTGATATTTTGTAAAATCTCTTAATCTTTCAAAATCAAATATTCAAGTGATACACCCACCTTAAAAATCAACGTTTCGCCCGCTAATAGTTACGCAGCCTAATGAAGTCATGGTTGTTTAAATTTTCCGATAAATGCAGGCCTTCTTTTGGGACTGTATTCCCCGGTGGAGACATACATTCACTCTGCACTTTTTATTGTGCTTAAATGCTAAAATTACATAACTTTGAAAAAAAAAAACCTGAATATACGTCTTGTTTGTGATGATGGATTATCTATTCCAAGAACGTTTGAAGTATCAACAAGTTGGTTTTAATATTGTACCAAACCTGAAACCAGTTTGGAATGTAGGGAAAAAAAATCCAATTCACCTTTCCAGTAGTATGCTTTGGGAAATGATTGTCAGTAGCATTACATGTATGAAAATTTAATATATTAGATTCAAACATGCAAAATGGGTGGTATTTTCCTTTAATAGAGTTGCCAATGTACTCATTTACAATTTTCAAAGCATCAGTCGAAGTTTATGGGGAGTCTGTCTTTTTAGATGCGGTTTGATTACGTTTTGTCTTTAATTAATGTCTCTAAAGTGCATCTGTCTAGTGTCATCATATTACCAGAGGACAGTGCTGCAGCATCTGAGTGGGCAGAGTGGACCATAACATGCATCCACTCTGTGTGTTGTAGAGGCGTGTCTGTTTAGGCCATGCAGATATTTGGTCCTTGCTCAAGATTTCTGAAACTGAAATCATTGTGAAGCTTTGCCCCGCGGTCAACTCACCATCCGGGTCAGAGGGCGACAGCAGCTCACATTAGCCGGACTGTCTCTTTTATCCTCTGATCCTTCATGACACAAGCCCCACTGATGCCTTTGAAAGCAGCAGCTCCGGCTATTTTTAGCAGGGCAGCTGCACTAGCAGATTCCATATCCAAACTCTCGGTGTTAAAAATAAATATTTATGATGTAAATTGGTAGGTAGGAGTGCAGTGGTGCTGTGCTTTTGTGTTGAAGCAAATACCAACAACTAAATCCTCCAACAACTCAATCTGGACTACAGTCCAATTATAAAAAGGCTGTATTTATAGTGCAGCTCTTATTCAGCACTGCTCTTTAGATCCATAAATTCTGGAGTGCTTCAGTTTTGAGCTCTTACGCTGTATACAACAGTAAAGGCAGGTGCTTAGCTGCCTGACTGACAGGCCCGGGTCACTCCAGGATCATATGTGAGGACCCCCTACAGGAGTGGGTAATACTGNCTGACTGACAGGCCCGGGTCACTCCAGGATCATATGTGAGGACCCCCTACAGGAGTGGGTAATACTGAATACTAAAAATAATATTCTTACTTTCAAGCTCATTTGTCAATGTCAGTATTTTAACACGAGCTAAAAGGTGAATCCAATCTTCAGCTAAACTCTTTTTGATGGTTTGCATTACACATCTTGTTCTTGGATGTGTCTGCACACGCCACACAAATCCAGCTATTTTTATAATCACAGTATTTCTGTTCATTTTGAAGAACTAATCAAGAGCTTTTGAACACTTTAGTGGTTAAGTTTAAACATAACCAAACTTGACCAATCAAAATTTACTGGGTGGATTTGGATTACCACTCTATCATTTAGTTGCTTGTTTGATGTTTTATAGTCAGTACTCTTACATTCAGACTATTTCCGACCCAATTTGCTTTGTCACTGCGACTAAGCTGCCGCGTTGTCCACCGAACGTACGTGACTCGTTGCTTAATCTGCTTATGAGTGGAAGTATAACCAGGTGCGGAAATGCATGTGAAGAATGCTTAGGATGATCGTTTACATGCTTGAGTTAAAGCTCATAATCTCATAATCCAGCTCTGTACACCAGCATTGATTTGTGCCGGTTACTTTTTACACGTTGTTTGAAAAAAATCAACTTATTTCCTTAATGAGAGTAAAGTCAAAGTTTGAATGTGCATGTAACTGTACCTGGTTTGTGCTATGGATTTGCCAGATGTTTGAAATGATGCACGCCCTCATTTGTTGAGTCAGGTGCCTGTTGTGACCCAAAAAATTATGACCCGTCTCACCTGTTGCTGGCAGGTAGTCTGAGGGTCGAGGTGGCTGTGGCCTCTGAGAAGCAACAATAGCAGCAACTGCTGTCAAATCCACCAAACATGGCTGCAGACTTCTTGCTTTTATTTCACTTCTTCACTCATCCTTTTTTTTAAATTACTGATAGCAATACACCAATAATAGAAAAGTGGTATACACAGTGAAAATCTTATATCCATCAAGCCTGTTTGTTATTCCCTCAGTCTGCTTATCCTGCACACGGTCTCAGGGGCTGGAGCCTAACCAGCCTATCCTGGACATTGACAGATGGCCAGTCTATCATAGAGCTAACACACACACACACAAAAACAATGTACTTGCACCTACATAAACACAAACAATTATGATGGCGAAAAACCTTTTTAGGTCACTTAGTTTGTATACTAATGTGTAGACCCAATATTAATTAGAGCAGTCAGTGTTATATGTGTATTATTGCCCTAAACATCAGTTTATTTTGACGTATTGACAATACATTCTCATGAAAATATGGATTTATGGATTTATGAATCCTGATGTTTGCTCAGATAACACAACTTCTAATCTAATGATGCCTCTTCAGATGTCACAGTTCACGTCTGTATCCAGTTTTGGATGAAAGTTGATAAATATAATGTACCTTTAACATCATTTTTCTGTCAATTTTAACATCTGTCAATGCTTCAAAGTGATCTGCCCCC
>VXCM01002677.1:108836-166999 GCA_014773175.1 Lucifuga dentata
CCCTCCCTCCCTCCCTCCCTCCCTGTTTTTCCCCTGTGATTGGCTGACAGAGGAGCTGGCCAGCTTCCCCCTTCCCCCAAGCTTCCAGAAGAATCTACGGCACAGAGTCCCAACTGTATAACAACTGCTTCCTAACTATTACTGCTATTATTACACGCAGTGCCCAGCCACAAAATCTTCTTTATCTTCTGTTTTATAAGAGGAAATCACCTCTTAAAAAACAGTGGTGAAAACTGAGCAGAAATGATTGTCCATTTGCCTCGCCTTAGACAGCAATAAACGATGAGAGGATAACACAGAGGCCACAGTGAGAGAAGGAAAAAGGGAGGGAAGAGCAAATGAAAGTGTGGAGGGATAAAGAACAACAGAGGAAATGGAGCAGATGTAGCGAAATCTGTTGAAAGACGAGCTTAAGCTACAGGCTACAGCTACGACTGATTCCTGAGCTACAGGCAAGGAGAGAGAGAGACAGATAGAGAGACAGACAGGCTGAGGAGAAACTGGATCTGCCTGTGCAGTCAGTAGTTTAGGCCACAGAGAATCTGCACTGCTGGGGGCACCAGTTACCCAGACTCAACTCCTGGCAAACCTCCCCTCCCCACCCAAACACAGACATACACACACCATATAAAATATGAGGGGAAACGGAATCATCTCATTGTGATAAATGCACAAACATGCCTGTCAGCTTACACAAGTCTGTGTGAATGTATGCTCCAAGACACCATCCTATCCTCCTCCCTCAGTGTGGGCCTCAGCATTACATAACTCTGTGTTTTTGTCCGTGTCTGTGTGCTGGGCTGCCCGCATGTGTGTGTGTGTGAGTTATTCATTGCTTCACTGCACACACTTGGGAAGGCAGCCAGTGGTGAAGCACCACTCTTTATATCTCATTTAGGCCACACAAAGATTCTCTTTTTCTTTCAGTTGCTGGCTTTACATTTTCTGTCCTTTTTCCCCCTTGTATGTTTTGTTACAGCTAAGACCTCAATTGCCATTTTGCTTGACGTACATGATGTCCAATCAGCTGCTGTTTGGGCTTGTTTTTGTTCCTTGTATGTGCAGGTCAGAAACACTGTTTTACATCTTGTTTACATTCTAGTTTACCAGCTTAGTCTATTATGTAATGTAATGCAATGTACTGTGGCGATTATCCAGTGCGCTTTGTGTCCCATTATGCATCTCACCCAGCAGTGGCTCTGTAACCACCAAGCTGATCATCCATTGGAGTTAGTAGTGACCTCTGACCTTGCAGAATATTAGCCTGGCACATTAGCCGGCAGGGATTTTTGCTTACTTTTGGCATTGTTTACAGTGGAAATTAAGTGAATGTACATAGCTGAATTCTATGAAAAATGATACAGACCCTAAAAGACCATGGGAAGTGGCTGGTCAAACTGTTGTGTGTGTGTGTGTGTGTGTGTGTGTGTGTATGTGAGTACGTTGAGAGAGAGAGAGAGAGAGATAAAACATCTCTGTCTGTTGCTAGGGGTAACTAAAGCTAGCGGGACGTGACCAATTAGCTGCAGCATCCATGCCAGCGGCTAATAACTAACAGCTTTGCTAGAGCATTGAGCGGTGATCACTTCAGGAGTTCTGCTGTGGCACTGATCATGAATAGTTTATGTCGGGCTGAGCACTCTAACTCTGACAGAAACGGCAGGCCACAATAATGCAGCAGGCAGGTCTAAGCCCTTCATCTATTACTTGACCTCCTCATCAGATCCACTTTGTGACCAGCATTTCAAAAACCATTTCTCTGACTGTGAGAGTTGTGTCTCTTGGCCATCTCAAAGAGCAAGAGTTTATTACAGTTCCACCCCGAGATTATTACAGTTCTCTGGTTCTCCAAAGAGCAGCCTTGTGTTTAGACTGACCACTGCCTAGAATTGTGCTTCACGCAGCCAAGAAAAATGTCAAATCCTGTGCATTTATAGGCATAATCTCCATTGCCCTTCTGAATTTAACAGCTTGGTCCTCATCCAGAAGTGGCGATGAATTTCAAAAGGAGCAAAACGGAGGAAATTCTGGAGCGCAGCAGCTTTTCAAGAAAATGCAGCGCTCGCTGCGAAATCAGCAGTGCATCAAAGGTGCACTTTTCATTTGGACAGCAAAAACATATTTTCTTTATCTGTCAATTATTTTTTTGATTGCCAGTCTACTTGTAAATCGTCATCAATAATAACAAATACTCATCACACTTCACCAGAGCCCAAAGTGATAATTCTATGAAAGAGAGAAAAGCAAACCACTCTTTATGTTTAATGAATTCACACTTTACCCAGCAAATATTTGGAGTTTGTCCTGTATTAATGGCTGAAACAATCATCTGTTATTAAAAGGACCATCCCACCCATTTTGCACGTTTGAGCCTAATATATTCAATTTTCATACATGTTACGTTACTGACAACCATTTCCCAAAGGATAAAATCGTATTTCAGCTTTTCAGTTATTTTTCAAAATCTCTTAAAATTTCAAAATCAAATATTGAAGCGATACACCCACCTTAAAAATTGATGTTTCACCTGCTAATAGTTAANTTTCAAAATCAAATATTGAAGCGATACACCCACCTTAAAAATTGATGTTTCACCTGCTAATAGTTAATAGTACACAAAATTATGAAGTCACGGTCATTAAAATTTTCCAATAAACTCAAGTCTTCTTTTGGGACTATATATTCCCCGGCGGGAATTCTGCACTTTTTATTGCGTTTAAACAATATATGTGTTGTTCACGATGATGGATTACCTATCCCAAGAACGTTTCAAGTATCAACAAGTTGATTTTTAATAGCGTACCAGAATGAATTGAAACCAGTGGTGGTCTGGAAGGTAGGAAACAAGTTTTTTAACTCACCGTTCCAGTAGTATACTTTGGGAAATGATTGTCAGTAACGTTACATGTATGAAAATTGAATATATTAGGCTCAAACATGCAAAATGGATGGTATGGTCCTTTAAAAGTGGGACGTTTTAACAAGTCCAACCAACTGATCAGTCAGCTGTTTTTGACACTAGTGTGTTCACCTGTACCAAACTCATCCCAGTATTTCTGCTCTCTTCTTACCCCTCCACCACTTTACTCTTCACAGTGCCAGACTCTGCCGAGCTCGACCCCACCCCTCCTCTTCCCCCTATCAACCCCAGTGTCATCCCGTCTGTACCCCCCAGCAGTGGAAATGGGAAGCGCACCCTTTCCGGAGGCCAGTCACAAGCAGCACAGCAGCCCCAGACTCTGGTTCAGTCGCGCTACCCACCCAGAGAGGTGCCACCACGCTTCCGCCAGCAGGAGCACAAGCAGCTGCTGAAGAGGGGCCAACCTCTGCCTCCCGGGACCCTGCCCCTCAACACCACAGGACGTCCTACTGCTGCTGAACCCATACACTCCTCTTCCTCCACAGCCAGCCTGTATACAGGTCAGCCGAGATTCCATCATTCCCTTCCTTTGAGTAGGTTTCACACGCAGGTTTGGACAGCATAGAACGTGAATGCATTTTACTGTCTTTGCAAACTCTTTATGTGTTTTTCTCTTTTTTTTATGGGGATTGTTGTGAGATAATCTGAATACATGACCTGATGTAGATTATAAGAGTAGTAAGTGGGACATCTGTTGTTTCTAAACATGGTTGTATCTGGCATAAACTTCTGGTGGCAGATTATTTGCACTGTGTTCTTGTAAAATGGATTATCTCTTCTTATCTCGCTGTTGATGTCTTAGTTGTGTAGTTTAGATGCTGATAACTGCTGTTTATTTTCTCTCTGCCTCTACCTGGCTGGGACTTAGAAATGGAGATAAAGGGACAGAGGGGCTGAGGATGGAAAGTAGTGATGCTCTTTGTCACACTAAACTACGTTTTTATGTGTTTTTATATATTACATGCCTGGTTACTATATCTAGTAATAAAATATCATTAGCTCTTTAATTATGAAGACTAAATTTAATTTTGGCATTTTTCATTTTTCTGGGAAGGAAAACAGATTTTCCTATAAGTGTGTGTCTGAGCATCATCCCTCTCATGATGTTTGAGAGCAGTTCCATCTCCATAGCAATGAGATGTTTATCCCGTCCCTCTGTTTTCTTCCTCCTCCTCCTTCTCATCGTCCTCCTACTCCTCGTCAAGCTCTGTTGACCAGTCCTATTTCCTGTCTTGGGAGGAGGAGCAATATGGAGTTAGCTAGTTGGCCGGGTGCCGAAGTGGGCCAGACCTGGCACAGATAGAGAAAGACTGAGAGAGAAGGAAAGGAAAAAAGAGTGCAAGAGTGAACGTGGCAGAGGTCCAGTAGTGTGGGCTGAAGTGACTCATGGCTTACAGTAAAAACTGTTGCTTCTCTCCACCCCTCTGGCTGCTCACTCTGCTCTACTTTCCGCTCTGTTGTCTGATGAATTGACTGATTACATCAGGAGGACTTTTCACAGTGAAAGACAGATAGAGGTCCATCGCGCCTTGGAAGATTTTGGATCAATTTTTTTGTGAATCTGCTACTGCAGACTCTTCAACCATTGCGTCACCTCCTGGGCAATAGTTTCTGTAGTGTAGTGTAGTGTAGTGTAGTATGTGCAGCAGGCTGTGGTCATGTAGAATCTTATTTAACATACATAAAGAGTGCCAAATGTAGTCCCACCTCCTTCCCTGTCTCCAAACAACTAGATCCCTGACGAAACTCAGGTCTGCCTCCAACAGAGAGCCTCTGGACCCCCCCCCCCCCNCCCCCCCAGCTCTCGCTGGTAGCTAACAGCTGAAGGACACTAGCCGCATTCATTTTCTCCTTTCCTTAATTATCTCACATCGGCTCGCATGTAAGCTACAGGCTGTGAAGTTGGTTGGTGTACGTGTGTATTTGCATTCTAGCAAGCATATAAAACAAATGTTCACATCCTCTGTAGCCTTACAAGTGTGTGCTCTCCTGCCACACAGTAATTCACTCAACGATTTCACGTGTTCTTTAACTTGGCTTTACCTTGGCGTTGTTTAACTTGGCTATAACTTGGCGTTGTTTAACTTGAATTATAGCTATAGACTATTAATACAGTTAATCAAATAATTGGTTGGTTATAAAATGAAAACTTATAGTTTCTCCTTTTGCATTTGTCTAATGCCCTCTAGTTAAGAGCCAAAACCTCCACCCCCACCTTTACCCCATCAATGAAAAGCAGCATAATGTAAACTTTGAAGTGAGAAAGCAGTGCAGCCTAATTTGCTAATAGCTGGTGTAGTGGTGCACAGAGACAGTGTGCAAGCTAGGTTCAATCTGCTCTTTAAGTCTGCTGATGGTACTAGAAAAGAGCCTTGGGATTCCCCTCCAAGAGGACTGGGATCTACTGGTGTGATTAAACATCAGCGCTCTATTAACCACAAATGTTCAGCACGCCTCTTTCTTTTTTTTCTGTCTTGTCTCGGTCGCTGTGTGCCCCCGTTTCTTTTTTTTGGTCTTTTATGCATGTGTGTGTGCAGCTTCACTTCCACCATAACACACGTACCTTCTCTTGGCTCCAAGGTAGGCAAGATTAGTCAGGCTGCATGCACGTATGGCTGCCAATCTTCCCATTATTATGGCCTTCTCCCAGCATTGCCTTTTGCATGGGCTAATAATCCATATCCCAAGGCCCTTTCATGTAGAAGAGGCATGAGCGAGCAAACTATTTTAAGACTGGTATGCTGGAGAAAGCCCTTGACCTGGTTTATCCTTAAGGGAGCAAAAGGAGAAACAGGATGTTAACTGGCAAACATGAGAGGCAGAAGTCTTGGATGTGTGCTCTTTTAAGGATGTGTTTTATTCCTCTGTTAGTCATTTTGTCAGTGAGATTCTAAACGGCAGCACACAAGCAACACAGTATGCAGCCATAAAGAATGGAATGGCTTACAAACATTGCAATCCATTCATTCTCAGGTACATTCACATTTTTGTTTGCAGCAGGATGAGCAGAGCAACACATACAACCAACAAAATGTATGGACCCCTTCAGCATATTGCCAACACATGTAATAATATACTGTATACGTATATACCTACAGTGCATATCATATTTACATCTAGATCCCTGCAAATATGATATGTTGTACTAGGCAGGCACACAGAAAAAGTACACCCAGCTGCTGTATTAGTTACTCTTCCTTGTGTCATGAGACACTGTGACCCTGATTCACTCTCTGGCCTTTAAGCTCAAGTTGTAATGGGTCAGTAAGTATTCCAGACACAACGTATGACATCCCAGCCTTTCTAGATCTTGATCTGACACTGTATCTATGGTTTTTATCAGTGCCTTGTTGTTGAACATTGTTCTCGCTTAAATTTTTTTGATTTTCCACTACAGGTCAGAAGTTTGAGCCCACACCCACATTGTTTGTTTTACAATTTATTGCACAGAAAATGGCAAAATACATAAAATAGATGTAACTAATTAGTTTTCAAGAAGAATTTGTCAACATAAAAGCACTTTGAAGTTATTTCAGGCTCAGACTTTGGTTTCGTCAAAGTAATCCCCTCTGGCCAAGTCATACTTCTCAAAACCTTTTGCTTCTCTTTTGAATGGATGTAATTTTGGCATAATTTTGATGAATGTTTTGGATCGTTGTCCTGTTGAAGAATGACATTTTGACCAATAATTCATAAACCGGATGGAATCGCATGTGTTTGAAAGATAGAATGGTAATTCTCTTTCTTCATAATTCCTTTAGCTTGGACCAAGTCTCCAGATCTCTCTCCTCCAAAACACCCCACAGCATTACTGAACCCCCCACATGTTTTACATGCAGAGCAATTGCATGACCAGACTGTGTAGCATGTTAATCACAAAATGATCTGGGAGAAGGAAGACAGCAGGCTATTGAATAGAATTTTAAAACACATAAGCAAGGGAGTTTGGGCAAGGGAGTTGGAACACAACTGGAGTGCCATCTCACTAATGCAGACTGGGCATGCCTTCATAAAAATCATTTCTTTAGCCATAGTGGCTACATAATGTGCTCTTGTTGACAAATTCTTCTTGAAAACTAATTACATTTATTTTATATATTTTTGTCATTTCCTGTGTAATAAATTGTAAAACAAACAGTGTATTGATGATTTTTTTTTTAAATCTGGGGTGGCCTCTAACTGCTGGTCTGTATGTAAGCTTTTCATAGGCCACCTGATGTTCTTAAGATAAAAAATACCGCATGACAAATTCTATTGTAATTAGATGATTCATATCGATGGCTGCAGTCACTAACTTATAAAACTTTCTAATCTCTGAGATAATCTTAAAAGGATTTCCACAATACTGCAGAATCACTTGCATGAATGTATGAATATTGATACATGACTTGATTATGTTTTAGAGGTAAAAATATATGATCTGTGCACTGTCTGCCTGCAGCTAATCCAGCCTGTTGCAACCAATAGAACTAAAACCTGGATGGTTGAGGCAAATAATCAAAAATTACCTCAATGATGTTAGACTTCTAAAAAGCTGCATCAATTTATTTCGATAACAAATGGGTATAGATTGCATAGGTAGCACATAGATAGCATATACCAGTGAGGTGTGAGTGTGTGAGTNCAAATGGGTATAGATTGCATAGGTAGCACATAGATAGCATATACCAGTGAGGTGTGAGTGTGTGAGTCTGTGCATGCATGCGTGTGCGTGTCTGTCAGAGAGCTTGTTCATCTGGCTGGCAGCAGGCATTGTCAGCTCTGTACCATCCAGTCCGTCTGCCCCTGGGGGACTTCATTAAGCCAGGATCAGCCCAGCTGAGGCCCACACAGTCCTCCTAGATTACTTCCTGCTTCCATCTCTCACATTCATCTCTGTCTTTCACTTTCCGTCTGCTCTACCTGCACTTTTCTCTCTCCTCTTGATCTCTCCTTACCCGACCTCTTTTTCCAGAACCCACACTTTCGTCATCCCTACATGTCATAAATGCGTCAACTTGTTAACATTAAAGAATTTCAGAAGTCTGAAGGATAGTCCAAACAGCACAGCAGGAAAGGAGGGCTGGTCTTCTGATCTGAGGTCTCAGGAAATAATGTTTGTGTGTGTTTCTGTTGCCAGCGTGTGGGTATGCACACAGTAGATGCAGTGTGTGCATGTTATAACCAAAGCAGCGAGTGGCCATGCAGTAGCACGGTATGACCTCACTGCGTGTTAGGTCCTTTCAGTCCTTTCAGTGGAGAGGCGCAGAGGGCTGAACCTCAGCCATAAAGGGGCTCTGTTCTCTACTAAACATTGACTTATTGTGTTGTGCATGGGCGCTGGGATCATTTGTAAACAATACTCGCCTTGATCCAGGGAACTGCTGCATTTATTTTTTTTTATTTATTTATTTTTTTTTGCGAAGGTTCCAGCCCCTTCTTTTCTCCACCTTCCCTACGTCTATGAGGTCTCATGTACCTCTTCCTGTCTCATTCTGTTCTCTTACTACTACTGCTTGTAACCTCCCATCCTTTCCACCCTGCTCCCAGAAGCCATTTGGCAGAGTGTTCTGTTCTCCTGGCCCTGTGACCAGATCCGTGTGAGCTGCCTCATTTCACAGACTTACCCCGTGCCCTGAAAGCACCCCATTAAATGGCAGTTTTCTATCCAAGTACTGATGCTGCTGCAGCTGCTGGTGGAAATTGCTACGTCTGTATCTGGCAGTCATAAACTCAGAAAAAAAGAAACAGACATTTGTCATCATGTGTAACTTGAGGACATGTCTTTACTCACATAAACATGTGTGAGAAGATTGCCATTCCAACACCAGAGGGGGGTGCAGCGGGCTAATGAGGTTTCTCTTGCTTGTTCTGCCTGCCACCACTATTGAAGAGGTTTTTCATTGAGGGCGTTGGTGCTAATTGCAGATGGAGTGGTCCTGGCTAAATATTTAGTGACAGTTTTGAAAGGCTGAAAGAGGTGGGGGTAGGGGTAGGNTAGGGGTGGGGGTGGGGTTTAGTAGAGTCTTCCCTTTTGTTTTACCCCATGCCTCATGAGTGCATAATGAAAGTGTCCAGGCTTTATTCATCAGCTGTTAACCAAGACAACCCCCCTCACCCCCAATCTCCCCTTCCCCTCCCCCAGCCAGCCTTCTCTCAGTGCTTTTCCTGAGAGGGAAAATCTCCTCTGTCAAGATAGGAATAGAGCGTAATATAAATAAAGCCAAAGGGAGGCAATAGATAGAAAAGGAGAGACCGAGCTAAAGCAGTGTTGGTGGGAGGGACAGAGCGTGAGGGGTGAGGAAGGAAGGGGGGGATCTCATGCCGCGCAAGAACTGTGCAACTTCTTGGCAGCATTTCAAAAATGAGCCTCAGAAGCTTGGCGAGTCGAGCAGACATATTGAGATAAGGATGATTGCTGCGTCGCACAAAAGCTAGCGCTCTACAGAATACAGAATGGTTGGGAGGCATCTCTCCACAGGTATTTCACCACTGTGTTGCACCCCTCCCCTCCTTCCCTCTACTATCCCTCCCCCTCTTTTTTTTTTTTTTTTTTNTTTTTTTTTTTTTTTTTAAATCAGACTTCTCTGTCTCTTCCTACATTGTTTTGGCTTGGATTTACATACTGCGTGCATTAGCACTAGAATTAAAGCTGCAGTGGGTAGTACATCGCGTTCAGTGCAGTGTTGAGTTCTGCTGTGTGTAGAAGCTGAGCGAGCGAGACATGCATGCTGTTGAAGCAGCGATGGTGGAGGTACAGACAGTAGCTCAGAGCCTTTTTTTGGCTCCGGTTCAGAACTGAGAAAATGGCGGTCCTGCACTCCTCACTAGAGTGACGCCACAGACGGCACCGAATGTGTCAGAAACACAGTGGCCTCCTTTCCATCCCCCCCTCCTGCTCTCTCACTGCCTTCTCCCTCTCTCGCTCTTTCAGTCGCAAGCATTGAAGAAAGCTTGTCGTAAAACGGGGTGGAACACAAACATTGTCACTTCCCACATGTAACTGACACAATCAGTCTTTGCATACAAACGAAGCGTGCACGTGCAGGCGCATGTAAACAATAGCAGTTGCAGCAATGGGGGAAAGCAGAAAAAGAGCTATGAGGTGGCGTCAGTTTGATCGGTGCAGTAAACACGTTCTGTAGCTGGGATTATTTTACATCATCTCTCTCTGAATATGCACACTGGGACTGCTGGGAGCTCACTAAACACCCTCTGTGGGGCTCTGATAGAAGCAAGTCCAAGCATTTGTGTGTCAGCTCAGTTGTACAGACAGATGCTGGCTGACGTGGCGGTGAGGAGAGAGGCTGCCCAGGGCCGGCGCAGAATATTTCTGCTTCATGTCAAGCAGGGGTCAAAACGGCAGTAGTTAGGAGGTCAGAAGTCAAGGGTGAACTGGCTCCCTGACTCTTGTCATTGATTGCGTCTCCCTTTTATTGAGATTGCTGCTGGAGGTTCCTTCTTTAAAAGAGATGTGGCTATCACTGCTTAGCTTGTCATGTGTGACAAAAGCGTATTTAATGATTTGAAGAAGAAAACTTTGCATGTGGTATAAATTTCCATTTGTCACTTTTTAATTTTGACATTGACATTTGCACACTTTGCAAATAGTTATTATTGTCAGTGCTGTTCTGAATATGACTAGATACTAATTGTAGAGTGTTGATCTTCATTTCCTGCCACCATAAAAGAATGACTAAAATCCTTCAATAAGGCCAGTTTGAAACACAGGATGTGGCTCACTTCCTAGAAGTGAGCCACATTCAGTAGGTTTAACTCATTTTGAATTAAGGCACTGGTGTTCTTTAACTAGTTCTCATATTGTGGCTATTCTGATCATGATTACTTAGTCTTCCCATGTATTTATTCACTCAGGTATTTCAATTAAACTCATAACCAATGTCAGTCTTTTGAAAATGTACAGTGGTTGGCTTGAGTGGATAAATGCTGTATTTATCTTCCCATCGAAGCCCCCTCTGCTGCCATATTAGTCATTCTCCTCCCTCTCTTTGCGTTTGTCAGTGTGGGTGGTATTTATTTTCATTAATAACGCATCTTGTGAATTCTGCCTATGTATATGCAGACACCTAAATGTTGCCATGGCATTTCGTACTTGCTAAGCATTTGTGGGTGTGATGACGTACTTAAGTTGCACCTCTCTTCTCCTATCCTCTTGATCTTGCTCAAGTCCTCTTTCTATCCTCCCATCCAGAACTGCCTCCACTGAGTGGCCAGGGACCCCCATATGATAATCCCCTCTGGGGACACCTGCCAGCCAACCAGAGTGCCACAAGTGCTGCAACTTCCACCAATCTCAGCGGCTGGGATCAACTGATCATTGACCAGAAGGACACAGAGGCTTGGCCTTCCATTACCCACAGCCAGAGCCAGGCCCCTCAAGGAGGATGCCCTTTGGACATTGATCCTGGTCGCCTGGCCAGCAGCAGCAGCAGTAGCAGTAGTACTTGCAGTACGATGAGTATGGCCACAGGAGCCAACAGCCAGACAGGCCACTTTCCTGCCAACCACCTTAGCAGCAAGGCCAACAGTGGGCCCAGCTCTGCCAATCATACTGGAACCAGCATGCTCTCTAGCCAGGTTGCAGCCAATCGCAGCTGGGGATCTGCGCCTGGATCCACCCACTGCTCCCCTCAGTCCTCGGTGGGAAGTGAAGGGAAGAGTGACAGCTCAGTGGGGGGAGGAGGAGNACTGCTCCCCTCAGTCCTCGGTGGGAAGTGAAGGGAAGAGTGACAGCTCAGTGGGGGGAGGAGGAGGAGGAGGAGGCAGTAGAGGCTGGGGCTCCTCTTCCTCATCATCCACCACTAACTTTAACTTGAACCTGAACCCTAACGCTAATCCATCTGCCTGGCCTTTGCTGGGGCACGATGGAGCTGGCACAGGGGGAGGCAGCTCAGGGGGAGCCAACGCCACTTCACCTCCTCAACCTGCACCTAACCTCTGCACCCCAGCTGTCCCCCCACCAGCCCAGACCAGCACCTGTACTGGAGCCAACACTAACAGCAACTCCTCGGGGATTGGCAGCGCCTGGGGTAGCATGATGGCCTCTGACTCCTCAGAGCCACACTCCTCCCCTTCCACGAATGTGTCTTTCAGTTCAGAACCTCAGAACCTTAAAACTGATGGACCAAATCACACTAATAAGCAGGAACCACCCATCCACAACTTGCCTGGCTGGGGTAAGGCACCTGTGGGCTTAGGCACCATGGGCAAGCCCCCATCAGGAGCCCCACAGGTTAATGGTGAAGACAGTAGCTCTGTGTGGGGCAACAGTGGTGATTCAGTGGCAGCTTCATCTAAGGAGGCACCTGGTTGGGACTCAGGCTGGGGCCATGGAGGAGGTGGAACAGCAAACTCTGGAGGATGGAGTGGCCAGTCCAGTGGAGACTGGGGGAAGCAGCACACTGAAGATGCCCAGGGAGGCTGGGATGCCCCCAGCTCTCCTCCCCAGGATCCACAAGCTAGTCCTTGGAGCAGACCTGTGAGTACAGCTGGTGCCAGTGAGGGGAGCAGTGACAGCACAGAAGGACAGCCCCGCCGCAGAGACCACTCCCCCAGAGATAACAAAGCCCCTCTTCTACCTGCCCAGGATTTAGACCCTAGGGTGCTTTGTAACACTGGTTGGGGACAGACCCCTGTCCGTCAGCACACCTCCTGGGATATGGACAATACCAAAAGCAAGATTGGTGCAGGCACTGATTCCTGGGGCTCTGGCCCAACTGCCCCAAGTGACACCCAGGGGTCCAACACTAACATTGGCGCCTCTCAGAGGACTGACTCTGGGAGCAAAAATGATGTGCCTAGTTCTCAGGGAGCTTCAGGCTGGGGTGGAGGCATGCCTGCTACCAATCAGCCCAGCTCGGGTTGGGGAGAGCCATCCAACAACTTGAAGCCCCCAGGTGGTCCTGGTGGCTGGGGAAACCCCCCACCAGGAGGCCCCACTGCCACTATACCTAAGAATGGTGGTCAGTCCTGGGGAGAGGAGACATCAGCTGAATGGGATGACCCACACATTAAGGCCAAGCCCCAGGGCTGGGGAGAGCAACCCAAAGCCTCCCACACCTGGGGCAATGGTGGAGGGAGCAGTAATGGAGGAGAATGGGGAGAATCAGAAGAAACCAAGAAGAGCACTCCCACCAACCCTGGCTGGGAGGGAGAGGCCGGAAGCTGGAAGGAGAACCCTCGAGGCTGGGGGAGGCCTGCTTCAGGAGCCGGGATATCTGGGGCTGGAGGAGGCGGGAGCNCCCTCGAGGCTGGGGGAGGCCTGCTTCAGGAGCCGGGATATCTGGGGCTGGAGGAGGCGGGAGCTGGGGAGAGCCGGTTAACCAGCGATCCAGTGGCCCTGTCCAAGGTTGGGGAGGTAAGGCCCAAGATGGACCCATTGGCAATAACGGAGGAGGAGGAATGGGTTCTTGGAGTGGCTCAGGCTCGGGCTCAGGCTCCGCCAAGCAGGGTGGAAGCTGGAGTGGCATTAAACAGGAATCCTCAACTGAGCCTACAGGATGGGAGGAGCCCTCCCCACCTTCAATCCGACGCAAAATGGAGATAGACGATGGGACTTCAGCTTGGGGAGACCCTGGTGCCTACAACAAAGCAGTAAATCTGTGGGACAGGAACAACCCACAAATGTCCCAGGGTAAAGTGGCCACTGGAGGCAATAACCCCCCAGGCCCCAACAACAACCATCCTCACTCTCACCCCTATCATGGGCCACCTGCACCTTTACAGAGCCACGCCCACAACCCCCAAAATCCAGGCCCTACCAGCGGGCCCACAGATCCTGCTGTTCAACACCAGTCTGGGCCATCTCACAACAGGGGACCCCTGATAGCTCAAGGTAAGTCGATGATAGTTCTTACACTTATCATGAGCAGCTATGTTGGTTATAAAAGTCACACTCTTTAGCTTATACTGTACACCTTTTTTTTTTTTTTTTTTTTTTTTTTTTTTTTTTTTTTTTTTTTTACATTATCAACATTCAGATTGTAAGGGTTATTTGTCTAAAAAACCAAGAAAAAAGTAATTTAGAGAAATTTGGAAATTATATTCATCACATGCTTTTTCTTCGCCTTTCTATTCCCTGCTCAAAAAGGTGACAAACATGAGCGCTGGTCAGGTAGTTAATACAGTGCAGTGCAGTGTTAAGCTCCAAGCCCTTGATCCTCTTAAAGGTAAAATCTTGACCTAGTTTGCTCTCTTTCGATTTACATCTAATCAGCTATCCAAATCATTTAAGCAGTGCCCGCCCCGTCCCTCCATAAGACTCCTCACATTTCACAACATTGGGAACGTCTATGCGTGTAACCCTGGCAACCTCTCGTGGGTATCCAAAGGAAGCGTAAGAATGCTATTTACAGAGTGCTTTGTGAAAACAGCAATTTACCGCAAACAGTTTGAGACGGGTCGGAAGTGTGTGATTATATGGGAGCCACCATTTGTCAGTAGATGGGGTGGGAGGAGGTGGAGGAAGCTTCTGAAAACTGAAAGGGGAGTCAGATGCCCCCTGCTGTCACTTACCTGACTCTGTTGCATTTATCAGCTTCTTGGTCAAATTTGATAGCAACCTTTTTTTGCTGCCACTGTCGCTGCTTTCCATATAATAGGTTCAAAATAAAGAAGCATACCTCCTTTATACCACTTGTCATTAAGAGCTGTCAGTGCAAAAAATGATTACGTTTTTGTCTTCATTTTTATTATGTCCCTTTATCAGTGTGGTACTGTGGTGAGTCAGTCTAGAAAGTTGGGTGTTAGCTATAATTCTGAAGCAGTCTTTAGAACTTGACTTCTCTCAGGAGAGCCAAGCTGAGCCTGGCACTACCACAGGCCCAGACAGCACCACAGCTCTCATGCCAGGAGGGATCAGCCTGGGCCAAATTTTAAATGGGCATCTTTTCCTTCTGTCCACCACCCTGCAGAGCTAATACGGGTTAATGCCTCCCTGCACGACTCGCTATTCTCACTCCAAAACAGAAGAGTAAGAGCGTACTGGAGTTTACTAGAGGCTCTGTCAGATCAGTATAACAATTTAATGGCAACAGATAGGAGGAAAATTAGGGTTGAAGAAATGCAATAAAAAATAGTCAGTCTTACTAGCTCTGATTTGATTAATCAAATTGACATGTGAACATGTTTGATATGCAAATCTTTTATTCTATCACACGTAGCTAAATAAACATACTTGTGGGATTAGTCTTACTAGGAATATGCACATCTAATGCTCACAATCTAACTTTCTTACTGTTGCAGTCTAATTTGAAGGCAGATGAATAATGTGTAGGCGTTTCTTGATTACCTGGCTGCCAACTATGCTTGTATCTGAAGTATCAGAGCAACATTTTAATTTGCAGTAATGTATTTTTAGATATTGCTTTATGTACAGTGCAATTCTATAACGAGTACTTTTATTGATGGAACCCTGTCTTTGTTTACCAGGTTGGGGAGAATTACCCAGCTCTCATACAAAATCAGAGAGCTCTTGGAGGGAACCTGCAACCTCCCCAGTCAGTGTGGACAAGGGAACGTCTGCATGGGGAAAGTCTAGTGGGAACCATGGGGGCTGGGGAGATGGCAACCCTGATAGTTATGGCAGGGGCAACCCAACTATGACATCTTCATCGTGCAAACCCAGTAAGCAGCATATGGTTTTCACCATTAGTGTTTAAAAATACTTCATTTGTGCTTCACTGCTGAAAAGTTCAATAGTTGTGTCCTTATGAATAAAGTCAAGGACATGAATGTGGTGTGGAGGAGGCAGAACATTTAGCTTTTTATGCAGAAATCCACACTGACCCCTAGTGGCCATATTCAGCCATACGTCAGTGATGGCCCTCTTTACCTGAATCACAGGGTCACAGACACCACAGATCTGAGGTCTGGATTTGGATTAACATCAATCCAGAGTGTTCAGATAAATTTTAATGACTTACAAATAACAGGTTAGTTTACTTTTATAATGTGTTATTTTTAGTAATCAGTTTTTCCTCATTTTCTCAAACTTGCACTTTCATGTTTTTATTTTCCTCCCTAAAATAGCAGACATTCTTTAAATATATCTTCATATATATATATCTTATTTATAAGAATGAGAATATATGGATGAAACTATATATTCAGAATACAAGCTTTTCATAAATTCCTTGTCTTGCTGAGGCTAAAAAGGCTTTTTTTTTTTTTTGTCAAATAAAAATGTGTACACTTAGAATTGTGCTGCTAAATTAATTTATTAGCGTTTAAGTAACATGTCTGATTGTGCTGATCTTTTATACTCTTTGCTTTTATTCTCATTCTGTTGATGGGCACCTACTGTAATGACACACTAACTGGCTAGTTTGACAAGTAAACGCTGCTTTGTCCACATCTTCTTCAGCCCCCAAACCTATGCAAGATGGATGGGGAGGTGGAGGTGAAGAGCTGAGCCTGTCGGGGGGCCAGTGGGACGCCGAGGAGGGAGACATGTGGAACAGTGCTGCTTCTCAGGAGAGCAGCTCCTCCTGTAACTCCTGGGGCAATGCATCCAAAAAGGGCCCTCAGAAGGTGTGGCGGAGGGCTGTTTACATATCATATTTTCGTATTTGATATTTCATTTTCATTACAATACATGTAAATTACATTGAGTTAGCGTGGTAATACTTTTCTGCCTTCATCTCCACAATTCGCAGGGGAAGGTTCCAGGGAAGCAGGAAGATGCCTGGATTATGAATCGTCTCATCAAGCAGCTGACAGACATGGGCTTCCCTGTGAGTTGCCGCAGCTGTTGTGAAGTCCACTTCTAGGGACAAACACACTGAATCTTTTTTTTAAGTGTTCAGTGTTCAGTATTCAATGTTCAGTGTTCAATGTTAAATGTTCAGTTCACATGCATACATACATACAAACAACAAGATTTGCATCCATAAAACATTTTGACAAGTACAGTCTTGTTATACACAGTGCTGTAAGCTAGCTTTGATGGTTTCTGAACTGCTTTTGGTTTAAAAAAAAAAAAAAAAAAAAATTTATTTTATGGTGCATTTATTGGTGGCAAGTGGCTGCATTCCATTTATTAAAGCTCACTGCTTCATTCCTCAGAGGGATCCAGCAGAGGAG
The DNA here is from genome assembly GCA_014773175.1 of Lucifuga dentata. NCBI lineage: Eukaryota > Metazoa > Chordata > Actinopteri > Ophidiiformes > Bythitidae > Lucifuga > Lucifuga dentata. Next base: position 125,839 of record VXCM01002677.1, read on the forward strand.
GCTCTGAAGAGCAACAACATGAACCTGGACCAGGCCATGAGTGCTTTGCTGGAGAAGAAGACAGAGCTGGACAAGCGGGGGATGGGTATGTCTGGCCCCGACTACAACAACGGTCTCATCAACAAACCCGTGAGCTGCCCTCGACCTCCACTCCTTTCCAAAGACCCCTCAGCAGACCCCCGTTTGCCCTTCATGGATAAGGTGAGCCAGCTATTAAGAAATCTACACAAAAGTCCACCAGCAACTATTTCTGTTGCAGTTGTCCAGAGTTAAATATTTGAGGATTAGATGATTGGTTGTTATTCAGTGAGAATGAATAACACTAAGTCATATCTGTGTGGCTTATGGAAATTAACAAGAGTACAATCCTGACAACATATTCCACTTTAATTAAAACTCTCTTACATTCCCATTTATTTACTGCTTTACATCCTTTTTTCAAAAAGATAGAACACACTGCAAAGTGATGTAATGTTATTATGAAAGCACAAAGATCCCTTGTACAATTAATTTCTAAACAGATTCTCTTTTGCCATGGGCTGCCAACTTGGGTTCTAAACACCAGATTTACCTGCTAAAGCCTAATAAAGACCATGAATAATAAAGATTGCTCACACTGGATCTAACCATGATCGTTGGGCTGAAACAGAAGTCATCTGGCTGTAATTTGACTGTCCAGCAGATGCAGAGTGGAATGTTTGGCGGCGGTGGAGCAGCACAAGCCCGGGCCATGCAGCAGCAGCAGCAGCAGCAGCAGCAGCAGCAGCAGCAGCAGCAACAACAACAGCCGCCACCTCCTCAGCCGCTGGTGCCACCTCTAAGCTCCTCCCAGCCTAGTCTACGTGCTCAAGTGCCTCAGTTTCTCTCCCCTCAGGTATACACACACACACACACACATACTGCATGCACATACACAAGTGGCCTCGTTTCTTGCTCATTATTGCTAACATGTATTTGCAAAGTTTTTTATGTATATAAAGATGAATATTTAAAATGTAGATTATTATTTTTAAAAAGTACCCAGTATATGTTTTCATATATTATTTGTCAGTTTTGGTCTCTTTCAGTTTTGATACAGGAAAAGAAGTAGAATAGTTTCCCTTTTCAAAATTTGTACACACTGGACACACTCACTTTTTAACATTTTATAAATCATTCTGTTTTTTGGTGTTCATACTCTGTCCACAGGTTCAAGCACAGCTCTTACAGTTTGCAGCAAAAAACATTGGTCTGAATCCTGCACTTTTAACCTCACCAGTTAACCCTCAACATATGACCCTTCTGAATCAACTCTACCAGCTGCAACTGGTGAGTCTCACTTGGTCCCCTCTAGCTGTAGATATATCAACACATCAGCTAAAATGTCTGCATCACTAAGTGGGTATACAAGACACCCTAGACCCCAAAACCAGATAATTCATTTCACTATAAATTACAATATGTGCTGTTGTATAAGTACTTTGCTTAAAATTTGCTTTGTACACTAAATGTCTTAGATATACATTAACTCACTTTTATTATTGTTGGGTAATACAAAGAGGGTATTTGACAGGATAGAAGTCCAGCATGCATGACAGATGGTGATCGCTGACAGACACACTGAAACCATGTTTGTACCTCACACACAGGCGTACCAACGTTTACAAATTCAGCAGCAGATGTTGCAGGCACAGCGCAATGTTTCTGGCCCCATTCGACAACAAGAGCAGCAAGTGAGTTTTCCTTTAAGCTCTTGAGTTTTCTGTCTTAAATCCTTATTTCATCTTACAAACTCAAAGATGTATAATATCAGCGATTTGCTTCCACCTAAAAATGTCCAGGTCAGTACTTATTTCAGACATGTCTTTGTTGTGATGTCCTCCCAGGTTGCACGTACAATCAATAACATGCAGCAGCAGATCCAACAGCACCAGCGTCAGCTGGCCCAGGCCCTGCTGATGAAGCAGCAGCAGCAGCAGCCACCCCCCTCCCACTCAGGCCTGCATCCTGGTGGGGCCAAATCTACCCTGGACTCCTTTCCAGGTCATCCCCAGGCTCCAGGCCTCCCTGACCTGCAGACCAAAGATCCGCAGTCATCTCCCAACACCTACAGCCCCTATGCTCTCTGTGAGTAGCATTAACTTTATTCATATAATGATAACTCTGTTCTTATCCTTGTTGTATTAACATCTCCTTGTTGTGTTGGCCTCCTCAGCTGGACTGAATCCAAACATGAATGTAAACTGCATGGAGGTGGGAAGTCTGTCTATGAAGGATCCACCCCAGCCTCAATCGCGCCTCTCACAGTGGNCATGGAGGTGGGAAGTCTGTCTATGAAGGATCCACCCCAGCCTCAATCGCGCCTCTCACAGTGGACTCACCCCAACTCCATTGAAAGCCTCTCTGGAAGCTCCTCTCCTCTAGAGCCAAACCTGGGCAAGCACGGTGAGGAAGGACAGAGAAGAAAAATCCAGAGTCATTTCCTATGTTTCACGGATGTCATCTTTTTAACCATGTCAATTTGCTTTCCCCCAGTTTCCAACCTGGGCCCCCCTGGTAAGCCCCCTCAGCTGGACGATTCTTACAGCCCCTACAACCTGATGTCCAGTTCAGATTCTCCTACCAGTCCTTTGGTTCCCCCAGACAGCTGGGGTCAGGGCAAGAGCAGCAGTGACAAAATGGCAAATGGGACCAATATCAACTGGCCACCAGGTCAGGAAAACTTGCAGGGTGCAACAGTACTCATTCCTCAGTTCCCCATGGCAAGCGCACTGTCACCCATCTCTTTTGTTCTGGCTGGAAGGGTCCACAAGAGAATAATAAAAAAACTTTTGCTCCAATGTTAACAAATCATTTTTAAAAAATCCACTTCTCAAACTTTGTAGCTGTCAATTAATAACAGATGGCACCCAATTAGTAGTCTTTATTATTAATCTATGGAAGCTGATATTATAATGTTCATCGCATCAACAATTTCACTTTTATTTTCAGAGTTTTGCCCTGGTGTTCCCTGGAAAGGCCTCCAGAATATCGACCCTGAGACTGACCCCAACGTGACCCCTGGTAGTGTCCCCAGTGGGCCCACAATAAACACCAACATCCAGGATGTGAACCGCTACCTGCTTCGTGATAGGAGTGGAGGTGAGAAAAGGGTCAAAGAACATCTGCCCAATTTCATTTGTAAAAATGCTGCTCTAATGGGCTTTCTTAATAAGGTTATTTGTAGTTATCCAGGCCTACAAATCATGTCACTGACTAAATCCAAGCTGAAAACTGAAAATTATTTGAGTGAGAAATGATAAAATTAGATGGAATAAAACTGTCCCATGTGTTGCACATGTACTGTAATTATCTGACAGTATCATGCAGCTGTAACCTGTGTTATATTGTTTGTGCCTGTCGTCTGAAAAAGCCTGCTTCTTTTTCTTTTGTTCTTCATTTTCCAACTCTAAACTGCTCCTGTGATCATTGCTGCCTACTCAGTTTGTATTCGTTATCCTCTACGTCTGTAATGAGCTTACTGTCATCATTTCTAGTGCCTTTTTCCTTTACCCCATTTTCTCTCTCTCTCTGCTTTTTTCCGTATTTGTTTGTGTCTGTTTGTTTTGCTGGCATCGGCTCAGGCTCCTCTCCCACTTCATCTCAGAACGAGGCTCTGCCTCCCTCCACTGAATGGCCAGTCAGTGGCTACACTAGCTCGTTCAGTCTGTCGTCCCCGGAGACGGGCGATGCAGGTACATAGTTTGTCCCACCACACTGCAGTAGGTCAGTCACTGCAAAACAACCTCCTCCATTCTCCTTTCCCTTTCAACTGCTGTAGCACCTGGAACTTGAACCATTCATCCCTGCTGTCCACATTAATCATACTAATCACTGCGGCTGGTTAAATATTACCTTCGTTTTAGCTCAGCAATGCAGATTTCCCTCATGATGATGGTGCATTTCCTTTCTTGTGTTTTGTGGGAAGTGTAACGGGGGGGGTTGTAGCTTAGTGTTTCTTGTTATTGTAGTGTGAGTGTTGATAATGGATGGAATTATAACCTACTGATGGCGTGACATATGTGTCTCACACACATGCACAGGCTGGCTACAGGTAAAGGAGCCAGCCAGGTAAACCTGTGTAAAGCCAGATAATTTTTGGGAACATTTTAGTTCAAATGAATCTGATAAAGATGCAGCATTTGAAGCGCTCAGGTTTGTTTATCACAGAGTTGTAACAAAGCTGAGTGCTGGCTATTTACAGTTCATTGCTGAACTAAATCTGAACAGACTCGCTCACCACCATCTGCTCAGCTGCTCTGCCAGCTCATGTTGTAAGTAGCAAGGTCTGGAGTGTGTTGCTATATACGTTACTTAATGATGGCATTATTTGCCATTGTTCCTAAACTTTTTTTTTTTTTTTCATATCAGCCAATATCCACACTGATAGTTTATTTGTTCTCAGCCAGTATCAGCTCATTGGCTTCAATATACATATTGGATTCCATTCATATTTTATTGTCTTCCCTCTTGATGTTGGTATGTATTCTGCCCTGGACATCCAAGAAAGCAGCTTAAATCAAGGCACTCTAAGTCTTTCCTCCACTAAACTGCAGTCCAACTTTCCCTCCATCTTTTTATCTAGGTAAACTGTCTGACATGAAGTCTACGTGGTCTCCAGGGCCCATCTCCCACAGCCAGGCCTCTCTGTCTCATGAGCTGTGGAAGGTCCCCCAGGGCCCCCGGAGCAGCAACACTGCCCCATCCCGTCCCCCGCCAGGCCTTACCAACACCAAACCTTCCTCGACCTGGGGGGGCAACTCCTTAGGTCTGGCTCAAGGCTGGAGCAGCTCTTATACCTCAGGTAGCCTTAAAGGGAAATGTTAATGAAGTCAAGAACCAAAACTCTTTCATAAAAAAAAAAAAAAAAAANAAAAAAAAAAAAAAAAGCTTTGGTTCTTGGCGAAACATCTTCAAGTTATGTTTAACATTTTTACAATGGCTCTCTTCCATTGCAAATATGAGTGTGGGCAGTTGAGGTTTACTGAACTTTGTTGTTTATTCATGCTTGAGATTGCATAACAACTAACATGAAAATCAGATAAACTGAAATGTGTCGAGATAGACTTTATGGTCGAGATTAGAACATTAAGAGTTATTTTTATGCTGCGGTGAAACTTTCCTAAAGGTCAGATTTTGGAGTCATAGTGTGTCTGGTTGTAAAGTCTGTATTAAGAGCCAGAGGTTTTGATGTAGCTTACGCCTAGAGGCCCTTTTTAAGGTTTAGAATAGGTGGGGTTGACAACACCTTAAGAAGATTCTGTTGTGGTTGAACACATCTTCCCTTCCGTCAACTGACGCTGGGTAGTTTACCATGCAGGCAGTCATAGTGCTGATTTTTTTTTTTTTTTTTTTNTTTTTTTTTTTTTTTTTTATTAAAGTCACACATAAATCACAGTTTGTTTCTAGACGTATCTCATATTCCTTCTGTGACCGAAAAGGAGTAGGCTGAAGACAAAGCTTATTTAAAGCCTACGCTTCTCATATATCTCGTTGTTTAAGAATAAAAGAATAAAAAAAATCTCTGACCACTAAATCATTGTGCCACCTTCACCATAATAAAGAAAATATGTTTACATATACATTTTCAACATACATACATACACAATCATGATTTCAAGATCAATTATTCCATAGAATTTCTTCGTATTTTTTCATTGCATTCATTTTAAACATCCATTTAATTTTTTTTTAGTTTTACATAATTTAATTTTCCATCTTGTTCCATATATTAACACCAGTCACTGATATACTTCTTTTTCTGTTCTAATTTTTGGAATGTCATACATACAAACTCCTCTAAGATTATACTGACTCTTTCGTTCTTTAAACATTTGTTGAATATTTATTGGTAGTTCTTCATTTTGAGCTCGAAACATAATTTGTCCAACGTTATAGTTTACAATATCAGAAAATTTTAACATTTGTAGTTGTAGAGTAGAGGATTAGATGGAACGCTACTTTTGCATCCAGTTATAATTCTTGCAGCTCTCTTTTGGAGGACAAATAGTTGTTTGGTGAATGTAATGAATGTATTTCACGCTAACGTCCTTTCCTTGCGTTCTCTCTCTCCTACACAGCAGGTACTACATGGAGTACAGACAGCTCCACCAGGACCAGTAGCTGGCTGGTTCTGAGGAACCTCACTCCACAGGTACCAGTTTACAACCCTTTAAAACCTTTATCTTTAAACTATTTACTCCCTTTATATGCAAACTTCTGTGTCTGTACTTCACAATGACAGTGGATTTCTACCCGTGGACTTACTTTTCTGTGGGGTTTGTCTGCGTTCCAGATTGACGGTTCCACTCTGCGTACACTGTGCATGCAGCACGGTCCCCTCATCACATTCCACCTCAACCTCACACAGGGCAATGCTGTGGTGCGCTACAGCTCCAAGGACGAAGCTGCCAAGGCTCAGAAGTCCCTGCACATGTACGTCTCTCAGAGAATCGGTTTGACGCGTTTTGCTCGGTTGATCTGATTTTTTTTTTTTTTTANATTTTTTTTTTTTTTTAAAGGGTTGAACCAACCGTCCGTGTCTTTTCCCCTCTTGATCCAGGTGTGTGTTGGGGAACACCACCATCCTGGCAGAGTTTGCCGGGGAAGAGGAAGTGAACCGCTTCTTTGCACAGGGCCAGTCACTCGGCTCCATGACCAGCTGGCAGGCCAGTCCAGGTACCAATCAGACAAGGATGGGCGGAACCGGACCTGGAGCGTCTCATCCCATTGGTCACTCGCCCCACTGGAACAACAACAACAATGGCAGCAGCAACAACAGCAGCAGCAACAGCGGCAGCAGCAACAGCGGCAGCAGCGGCGGCGGCCTGNGCAGCAGCAACAGCGGCAGCAGCAACAGCGGCAGCAGCAACAGCGGCAGCAGCGGCGGCGGCCTGGGAGCAGCCGGAGCAAAGACAGGCGGAGATTTGCTATGGGGTGGCATGCAGCAGTATTCCAGCCTCTGGGGACCCCCGAGCAGCGAGGAGGGTCGTGTCATGGGGAGTCCCACCCCAATCAATACGCTGCTGCCCGGGGATCTACTCAGTGGGGAGTCCATGTAAAAAAAAAAAAAATGCAAACAGGAGAAAAAACTTTGCAAATCAATGTGGAGATAATCAGTGTGGGCGGAACGATGAAGAGAGAGATGAGAGGAGGACGAGGCAACGTCCCAGCTGCTCACCCTCCTCATCCTCCTCTATCGCTTTTTGTTTTTAAATGACATTTCAGTTGTTGGTCTATTGTGAATCTCAGTGAGAGGCTTTTCTTTTGGGGTCACAGTGTTTGATTTTTACTTTTGGAGACACGGGAAGAAAAGTCTTTCATTCAACAAAGGAAAGAGAACTTTTTACCTTCAAGAACTTGCTGTGCGAAACGCATCTAAGTCAAACTGACGCAACGACAAGCTGCCATCTTGAAACTCACATAAATCCCTCTTTGCCTTTTCAAGGGCAATCATGCACCTCAGAGATCCATGAAAGGCATCATTCCCAAAGTAAATCCCTTCAGTCAGAGTGGTTGTAGACGTTTGAGCCAGTCCAGACTCAGCATTTGTTTCTCTCAGCACTAATACTAGCCTTAACCGTTTTCCCGCCCTGCTACCCTCGTTCACTCCGTACCCACTGAAGAAGCGTACAAACACTTGCACCCCCTTATTTCTGAGCCAGTGAAACCTGAGTGGAGATCACATGCTGCTGCGGCTTCACATAAAGCAACCACAGCTCATAACTTCAGTGTATTTTGCAAACAGATTGAGTACCCCCTCCCCNCCCCCACGCTCAAAGGGAATGATGCAACTCTGTTCGCCTTGTTCAAGCCATTTATTTTTGTAGGTGTTTTTAATTTTACTTCTTGAACCATTGCAAACGAAGCGGAGAGCTATGTTACTCAAATGTGTCTGTCAATCTTACCGGGGGTGTCGTCGCATGTACATTCTTCGACGTGACGGCCAGCAAAATNTGTGTCTGTCAATCTTACCGGGGGTGTCGTCGCATGTACATTCTTCGACGTGACGGCCAGCAAAATGAACCACTGCTATTACTACGGAACTGTAAAACAAACACTTAATGCACCTCAGCTCATCTGCGGGAAACTCGCAGTCTGGTCTCAGTCTCAGACCCTCTCTCGCCGATTTTGTGGAAAACCTCAGATCGTAAACTGTTCCCACTGGTGTATAGTTTATCCCCCCCACCACCCACCCCCATAACAAACACCATTTCAAGTGACGTGCAATATAAGCCACAGACTCTACCGTCCAGGAACCCTACCCTGACCTCTCTCAGAAAGAGAGGAGACTGTAAGGACTGATTAAACTGCAAAAACTCTTATCGGCCCTGCGCCCCCCCCCACCACCCTAAAACTGCCACTATGACTCTTTATCCCCCACACACACACACACACGAAGGTATGAGCTTAGGAGAGCATCACGCTGGTCAGAAACATCTTCTGTCCAAGACACAAAGAACGTACAAACGGAGCACTTCTGCAGCCGGCTCACTCTCAGCACTTATGCCAGTGACTAGTTTTGGGGGGATGGAGGGACAGGTGTGTGTGTGCGTGAATGAATGTGTGAGTGCGTGCATGTGTTTGTGTGTGTGTGCTTGGGGAGAGGGCGTCAAACCAAATGAAAGGAGTCTGTTTCCTTTTTTTTTTTTTAACCCNTTTTTTTTTTTTTTTTTGTTTTGCGTTGGTACAAAAGTCTGAAACAAAGATTGTGTGTGTGAAGCTGGTCTGTCAAAGCACTTAGCAGGAGCGCCGCAGCTCGTCATACCTTCAACGCCAACCAATCACAAGACAGGAGAAGCAACACTGGCAAAATAAAAAAAAAAAAAACTGAACAAGCAAAGACAAGAAAGCAATCTGTTTAGTGGCTTCTCCCTATACTCATCTTTTGAACTTAACATGGATGTGAAGTTTTGTTTTTTTTTTGTTCTCAATCCTTCTTCCCTCAAGTCAGTGGGACCAAGAAGGATGTCAAAACATGGTAGCAAAGTGAAGGGAAATACAAAGAAAGAACTAACTCAATTCCAATGGTGGGTGCGGCAGGGAAANCCCCCCGTCTTTTTGTCTTTTCTGTCTGTTTTTGCTTTCCGTCAGAGGCCCTGCCAACCTGTGTGATCGTGTGGCCGCTGAGTGCCTGCCTGCTGCAGAGCGTCCATCTCTGCAGCAGCTCTCACCCCCAACCCCCCCACCTCACCCTCCCTGCGGATCCCCACAGAGACTGGCTTCCCTCTTTCTTCCTCCCTGGGCCTCCAGGTCAAGAGCAGCTCTTTCAGAACTGGCCCACCTGTATTAAAACTACTACTACTACTACTACTACTACTACTACTACTATACTACTACTACTACTACTGCGCCAGAGTCTGTCCTCAGCAACCTCCACTTCCACTCTCTCTGTGTCACGCAACCATCACTTTAGCCAGAGACGGAGGCGTTTGATGTGTTTTTGTTCTTGGTTTTCACTTCTGGAAGTGCCAGCGTGTATATGTTGGGTTTTTTTTTTTTTTTTNTTTTTTTTTTTTTTTGTTTTTTGTTTTGTTTTACTGTCATCGTGAAGTTTGCTGTTATCGTTGCTGTTATCATTGATGATGATAGAGTTTTCCGATCATGATTTTATGGCTTATTGATATGTCTTTATGCAGTGTTCACCTTCTCTCCTGCCCCCACCACTGCCTCCTAGGCACGACTCGTGTGTTTGTGTGCAGTTGAGCGGTACGCCCAGGATGTGCAGCGTACTCTGCAAAAAGTCACGGTCATGCTAACGTGGCGGAGCTCAGCGGATGAGGGGAGGGGGGAGTTGTGTATTTGGGGTGGACCCACGAGGCTGCCAGAGTCAAATCNCAGCGGATGAGGGGAGGGGGGAGTTGTGTATTTGGGGTGGACCCACGAGGCTGCCAGAGTCAAATCAGGTGGGAAAAGGTTGTGGATTCATAGGTTCAGAAAGTTAAAGTTCAGTTAGCCAACTTCCTGCGTTCCTCTTGGGGCGTCCGTCCTCTGCCGCGTCTCATCTCGTCACACACGTTCGGTGTCGACGGGCTTCACTCACACTGGTGCTTTACGTTGAACTCTGGGAGCATCAGTAACATTTAGAACCACCTCAACTGATAGCAGCCTTCCATTTCTATGCAAAGCCATCTAGAAAATCCCTCCCCCCCTCCTCCTCCTCCACATCTGCATGTCTCGTCTTCTGCCATTTCTCGACCGTCAGGCATCTTCCCTGGCTGGCTAAATGTAGGGGGGCTTTAAGAGTCTATGCTAACAAGGGTATGCAAGGGTCTAGTTTCTGCTAGATGACACTAAATGAGCTGCTGGAGGTGATGGGCGGAAACGGAGGCAGTCCTTACCTTGTGCCAACTGATGTATAAACGTCTGTTTCCGCCACGTCCCCAACAGATGTTTAGAAGGATGAGACTTAAGTTGCTGTCATTGCTGCAGTGGCGTACACCGCAAGCACCGGCTGCAGGAGGCCTGAGGAGCAGACGGGCAGGACGGTGCTGGTTAAGTCACCAATGGAGACTGGAAACACAGTGGAGAATCAGGCTGCGGGAAGGGGTGGGGGTGGGGTGGTCCCTGTGTGTATCTTTGTGCACTGTTTATGGCTCACGTCGGGTACATCTTTTTAAAAACCAAAAACATTATCTTTTTTTTTCTTTAACATCAAGGTTTTCGCAAAAAGTAGAAACTACAAAAAAAAAAAAAANAAAAAAAAAAAAAAGTTTGTGAAAGTGTGTTTCAGCTGTGCACTCCAAGGCTGAGATGTCCGTGTCCTCTGCAAGCTGCCGCCTTTTCCCCACGCGTGGGCTCCTCCTGCGGGCCTCGCGCTGGAGAAGCCTGTATCCACGTGGTTCATTTTTTTGCACCCCCAACCTGAAGGCCGCGCCAGCCGACATATAACAGGTCATTTCCGCACATTTGACTTTGGGGTCAGGGTTCAAGCAGGGACCCATCGCATCAGCAGAAGCAGGGACACACACCTCATGTTCGGTACCAAGTCTTAAAACTTTGGGGATTTGCCCTCTTCCAGAGTCACTTTAGACTCCTGTCATTCAACAAAACAATCACTATTGCCTGTTTGTTCGTTTGTTCGTTCCTGAAAACCTGCATTTACTCCACACTGGACTTGAATCGAGGAAGTGGCGACGCAGTGGGGAGTTAAGGAAGCAGGAGGACAGCCGAGTGGGACAGAGGTGGTCTCAGATGCGCCCTGGATTTGTGGGTGCAGCACCAGCACTCAGAGGCTGCTCACCCCAGCCCTCCGCCTCCACTCTCACCTACCTGTCGAGTGTTGGAAGCCAGACACTCACCCTTTTAAAGTCACCTGGACTCGAAGGCAACTGGAGCTCTTTCAAAATATGCTTCTCAATCATGGATCAGACAGGGGGTCTGGGGCAGGGACCCCAAAAAGAGCTGAATTCACAAATTTCTATTCAAAAGACAGACAAAAGGCCTGGGTTGAATATGCACATGCTAGTTCATATATATGTATACAGCCAAAAGTACATGGGTGTGTGTGTGTATATATGACTAGATCTCTGTTTTCCACTTAGCCTAAGTCCTTTTCCCTGCCCTGGCTTCAACCCGTACCCTGTGTATCCTCAACGTATATTTCCCAGAAGAAAAAGATCATAAACATATCAGAGTAATACAAAATAATGAAAACAAATACTTGAATCAAAAGAAGCGCCAATAATGTAATGTGAACACTTTTTGTAGTGGATTTTTTTTTTTTTTTTTTTNTTTTTTTTTTTTTTTTTGTCTCATTCATACACTTCAGAGATTTTTGATAGCGTCGGTTCAGAGTGAATTCAATTTCAAAATACGAGTGTTGTTGAAAACAAAGATCGATTATAAAGGCAAATCGACATCTGTTGTATTTGAGTGTTTGCACAAGGCTGCTTGTACTGTACGTCGTGTGAATGTTCAGCGTGCGAGGTGAGAACGCGTACGCGAGCTCGTGATTACAGCGGATAACTCTCCGCCTCGTGTTTCTTTTCAATTCAGTATATGTTTTTTGTTTGGTTTTTTTTTTTTGTTTTTTTTTGCTTGTCAAAAAATATATTCTGATGTTTATTGTTACTAGCCTCTAGCGTTGCACTGAGTGTCGGCCTCCCCCCTCATCCAGCTAAACGAACAACAAGATACAAGTACTGAGGGGAGACGGGGACAGTTCACGTGTAAATGTTTACTCAAGGACTAAAATAAGTGTGTTTTTAAAATCTGTAATGTTTATCTACCTTAGTGGCTTTCATTGTGGAATAATCCAAGAAAGTATGGATTATAATTGAGTATTGCACCATTTTCAGATTATAAACCTAAAAATAAAACATGAAAAAAAAAAATCAAATATGTATAAAAAAAATGCAACAAAAAAAGTATTTTGCAGACCTGTGGCCATAGATTGGGGTAGAGGGACTTCAACTCTTCCGAATCTGAGCAACGGAGAGAGTGAAGGACAAGACATCAGACCGAGCCGCGGTTTCCCGGGCTCATTTCAGAGGTGCCTACCTTTTTGGTTTGTCAGCTTTCGTTCTGTTTCACTTCCATTCACTTCTCTCATGTTGTCGTTTTTTTTTTTTTTTTTTTTNTTTTTTTTTTTTTTTTTTCCCCTGCAAGGCCACTGACAGTTTACACCTTTTTTTTTTCTTCTGGAGTTCAAAAACAAAGGAATTAAACCACAGGAATGTTGGGAAAAGAAAAAAAAAAGGACAAATGCTTCCATTTTTAAAAAGTGCAACGCTTCACAGAATGAAGATTTATCGTGCTACTTTCTGAACTCTGGGATCGAACAGTGTTGTCTTGTTCTGTTTAACCCTTTTTTTTTTGGCATCTTTGTTCTATGTCAATGTTGATTTCATGGACTATCTGAAGCCTGTATCTTATGTTGATTTTTTTTTTTTTTTCCNTTTTTTTTTTTTTTTCCTTTGTAAGAGAAGACGTAGTTGCTCACTATCTTGCACACACACGAAAAAGTGGATCTTGTCTCAGGAAGGCCAGGGTTCCAGAGTACCAACTCCACGCCATTTTAATGTACATTTTTGTGATGAGTTAAAAAAAAAAAAAAAAAAAAANAAAAAAAAAAAAAAAAAAAGAAAAAAGGGTGATTTAAAAAGAAAATTCTAAGCACTGAAAGTTATGGATTTCAGAAGAAGAGTAAATACCTTTTATTTCTAAATCCGTAGCAGTTACATAATAACCAAATAATGGACTTTAAATGAAAATGGAGTGCTTTATATATAAATCTATATATTAAAATTGCTTTACATTTAAAAAACATAAAAAGTGGTCAGTGATTTTGATTGTTAGAAGAAAAAACAAACACAGTGAACAACATGCAAAATGCTGTATGTTTGAATCTTTATTGTATTTTCTTAATGAGGTCCCGTCCTGACTGAATCAGGAACATTGTGCATTACTCTTTCTTTCCTCTCTCTCTCTCTCTCTCTCTGTCATTCTCCCACAGCGGGTATTAAATAATAAAAAAAAATCACTTTTGTGGAACATTTTTCACATTTGGAGTATGTTTGTAAAACACGAGCTGGTTGTAAAGGATCATGAATCTATGCACAAGTGTTGGGGGGTGGAGGAGGGGGATTTTATGGCCTACTTCTACGTGGCTCATCTATTGCAGGGGTTTTGTGGGGATTTTNTTTTTTTTTTTTTTTTTTTTTAAGGGGGTGGAGGGAGAGGAGTTGGAGAGGTGATCCACGTCGAATCAGAGCCCTCCCGCATCCAAAGCCCTCCACCTCCAGCTTCCTTCCCCTGATTCAGATCGACCTAGCGCTACATCGCCATGCTGTGTATTCCTAAAACCAATGAGCGTCTCACTCTTTAGCACTGTGGGATTCTAGCCTGTCGCCCTCAAGGGGTTTATTTTTTTCCTCAATTGTTAAGGTTTCTTGTTGGGATATCAAAGGGTGGGCTGCGGGGAAATGGGATTAGGGCTGCTTTTTTGCCTTTTTTTTTTTTTTTTTNTTTTTTTTTTTTTTTTGAAATATTAAGTAAAAATGTCTGTACTGAGATTTAATGAAAAGTCAGTGGCTTGTAGTGTTTATTTTCTCTCTGTATATCTCTTTCTCCTCATAGAATGTGATTGTTAAATGACATGCACCGAAACAAATGTTTTCATGAACTATGGAGCTTCTTTCAAATATTAATAAAATTGCAGTTTTTTTCTTGGCTGTTAAAAAATGGTTTGTTTCTCTGCTTTCATTCCACCAAAATGTAAGTTCTTGGTTTTTATTTTCTCAGTCTAGACATCGTGGCCTGAACACGATGTTGCAGCGTTGCACAGGATAGAAAACATCTCTTTGACACAGAAATACACTCCAGCCCAGCTGCTTTTATTTCCTGTCGATGTTTACTCCACCTTTAGGAAGTCACGTCACACTCTGAGGGCGAGCTGTCTGGGACAGGCGTAGTAGTTGTCTTGTGGTTGTCTGATGATGTTGGGGTTGGCGTACACAGGGAAGCTGACTTCCTCCAGGTGTGAAGGGGCCTCATGGTTAGGGTTATTATTTTGGGGGATTGTGTTAGTCTGCTGCTTCCTGTTCATTTCCTCATAGATGGGAACAGTAGACTTTGGTGTGTGACGATGCCTCACCTTCACCTAAAACACACAGTATGGCATTCTTTATGGACAAGTTATCTGCCTCTAATTAATATTTACTGTTATAATTTCCATCTCCATCTTGTTATGTGTGAATGAGTTTTAATTTTCGTGAGATTCACATTTGTTGCAATAGATTACAATAGCACTGTAGCATGTATCAATTAGCTGACCCTTATAAAATAATACCTGCCAGGTGTGGTCATGATGCAGAGGAATCAAAAAATCACCATTTAAATAAACTGATCAGCTGAGTGGGATTATCAGTCAAATTTATTGATCACTAACACATTGCTCAGATTTCATACTGATGAAATTTACCACCAGATTGGAACAGGTATTAATTTTTTTGCATGACGGTGTGTTTTATGAATAACTTTCTCGACATGTAATTAAGGAAATATAACGCCTCTTTCAACACAAATGCTAAAAGAGGTGTGTATGAATGCAAGAGGCGTTTATGAACAAGGGAACATGGACGCGTGACGATATTTGCCCTCATCAACATGCCAAGTGTGGTGCTGCACTTTATGAATCCTGCCCACTCACCAGCATTTACTGAAAAAACATATAAGAGTGTTTAACAATAGTACAAACTAGACGTGCTGTATATTTGTATGTGGTATAATCGGTGCAAATTAATGGAATACTGGTAGAAGTGAAAATACTCACACATTTGTCGATGGCCATCCAGCTGAGTGTCAGCAGGAGAATCCCTGCTGCCATGAAGATGGTGAGGAGCAGAGAAGAGTAGCTGGAAGAGCACTGGCATGGCCTCCCTACACCACACACACACACACACACATACATACACATACATACGTACACACAGCAATATACATTAAACTTCTAAGGTACTCATATATACTCAAATATAAGCTGAGTTTTTATTCCCAAATTTCACAAAGCAAATCGGGGGGGTCGGCTTATACATGAGAAATTCAAATTTGTTCCTAGAGAACAAAATTTCCAGGGGTGGAAATACCACTACCCATGGAAAATAGTTTAAATCATACCTTAGAATAAGATATTTCCTGACTAAACATCTTATCCAGCACATTTTGCGGCGACCAGTAAGTGCTGTTGTGATCGATCAGTTACGGTAATCAGCTGCTGAAATAAATACCGTGTTTACAGGTACCAGTACATAAATTATTTTCAGAAAATCACAAGAATACTATGACAATACCCAGAAAAACTGGTAATTTGCTAAACAAATAAATTGATGGAACAACATCAGNATACTATGACAATACCCAGAAAAACTGGTAATTTGCTAAACAAATAAATTGATGGAACAACATCAGAGGGTTGGCTTATATATGGGTTTCTTTAAAAATCAAAATTTGCAGGTCAAAATCGGGGTCAGCTTATACACGACATCAGCTTATACTCAAGTATATATGGTACAAGTACAAACCTGAAAAAGTATAATGTTGAAAGTTTTTAAAGTTTTGAATACATTGATTGGGTTCTACAGGAGTATTTGTATACACTTGGCTTCAGGTGGTGGGGCCCAAAGAGATTTTTCATGGGTCCCAAAATTTCTGAGCACCCCTGACTCGGATTTAATTGCAAGTATTGCTGTAAGGTGTCTTGGCAACATACCTGTCTCTTCAACCAATAAAAAGACCTGCTGAGCACTGAGGAGGATGTGGTCAGGCCCGTTCTGCTCTCTGTAGGTGAACTCCCACAGGTAGAGCCCCGTGTCTTTGTGCTGCAAGTCAGATATGGTCACATTGACCTGCAGGGAGTCCAGTCCTCCAGAGAGCTCCACACGCCCCTGGTGCTGGAGGTCGACCCTGAGTTTCCCGCCCTCAGACACGGACAGAACGGTGATCTGGCTCTGGACGCTGCTGTGATACAGGTGGAGGCTCGTGATGCTGCTGAGCACCTTCTTAGGGGAGCAGGAGAGTTCCAATGATTGGCTCTCTGTCCGACGAGTGAAGATCACCTCTGCACGGGCTGGAGAGGATGCTGGTGAAACACATGCTGTCAATGATTTTAACGTGATCAAACCAGCTACAGAACATCTTTCTGTTGTCTCCCAGGATACAAATGCTGCATACATGCTGAGAAAAAAGAAGAAATGATTGCCAAGTTAAAGGTAAAAATGTCCCCTCTTACCCACAAACAGAAGAATGAGAATCCATACCGAGCTCGTCTTCATGGCCTTTTCAGTTCTATAAATGCTAAAATCAACCAAAGCTCAGTCATAGTGCACTCCTCCTACTTCCTACCCACTCTGAGCTCTCTGTGGACAGTCTCACTGTATTGTTCTCCACCTCAGAGCAGGAAGACTTCAAAGCCACAACTGCTGCCAAATTACAGTGGGTGGCTTTGTACACACTGAGACTGTAAAACTATGAAACTGAGTTTTTAAATTGGAAACTCAGAATCCAGATGTTAAGCATCAGCAACTGGAAATATCTGCATGTTGACATAAAATATCAACGATATTCTTATTCTATATAGATTTATATCTCTAGTGGGAAAGTATTTAACTAGGCATGAATCAGATTTTTTCAAAGGTTTTTCTTAAAGGACCATACCGGCCATTTCGCATGTTTGAGTCTAATATATTCAATTTTCATACATGTAATGTTACTGACAATCGTTTCCCAAAGCATACTACTGGAACNTAATATATTCAATTTTCATACATGTAATGTTACTGACAATCGTTTCCCAAAGCATACTACTGGAACGCTGTATTACATTTTTTGTTTTTTTCCTACCTTCCAGATCACCATTAGTTTCAGTTCATTCTGGTACGCTACTAAAATCAACTTGTTGAAACTTGAAATGTTATTGGGGTAGGTAATCCATCATCGTGAACAAGATGTATGTTCAATTTTTTTTCCTCAAAGTTACATAATTTTTAGCATTTATGCAAACAGAAAAAAAATGTATGTCTCCACCAGAGAATATAGTCCCAAAAGAAGACCTGCGTTTATCAAAACATTTAAATGACCATGACTTCATAAGGCTGCGTAACTATTAGCAGGCGAAACATTGATAACATTGATTTTTAAGGTGGGTGTATCACTTTAATATTTGATTTTGAAAGATTTAGAGATTTTACAAAATATCAGGAAAGCTGAAATACGGTTTTATCCTTTGGGAAATGGCTGTCAGTAACTATGACAATTGAATATTAGGCTCAAACATACAAAATGGCAGTATGGTCCTTTAACATTTTGCAAAGCCTGTGCAGTGTGTGTGCGTGTGTGTGAAATGAATTGAGCTGATTAGTAGACAAATGAACTCAGGTGTGCAGTGCTGCTATGATTGGCTGCATAAATTGTAAAAGGCTCCTCTGGTCTGGCTGGTTAGATACTTAGCAGGTCTGACAGGTGCTTTGCATTGTGAAGCAGGTTGCTGATCTGAGTGAGATTTATGGAGACTTTTTTTTTAGTAGTTAATGTTCTTGTTGGACTCTGGGTCCCACCATCTTTTGCATTTCCATCCAAGAAATATACACAAGATGCATTATTTGAAAAACCTGAGATTACAGGAAGCCAGAGCTCCCAAAAACTCCTGCAGGAGCAACAAAATGCTGCTCTCGAGGAACGAAAGAAGTTAAATACTATCAGTGTGATGTGTTACTCCGACTCTATGGCAGTCATAATCAAAGCTGATATGTTTGGAGTTGGAACCCTTGTTGATGGAGATGAGTTGTGGCTTGGAGTGGAGCCTGCTGAATTCTGCAGAGCTGCAGCATCTTCAGAAGATGAGTACAGCATCGTTGTTGGACTGCAGGACTGTGGTACCAAACACTGGGTAATGTTCACCTTCTTGCCATCCAGTTATTCTATGTAATTAGAAATTCCAGGTCTAAACATCTTTTGTCCACAGATGACTGAAGACTCGCTGATTTACACGAATCTCCTCATATACTCTCCTGCGGACTCTGCAGATGGGGTGATCCGGATGGATGGTGCTGTGGTTCCTGTTGAGTGTCATTATGAAAGGTTTGTCTGCCTCTTGTGTTGACACTTTGAAGATCACTTTGTTAGTTTACTTCAAAATCTTTTTTTTTTTTTTTTTTTTTTTTTTTTTTTTAAACCAGGAAGTACAGATTGTCCAGTTCTTCACTGATGCCTACATGGATTCCCTTCATGTCTATTCAAGCTGCGGTGGCAACCTTGGAGTTTGGCTTGAGGATCATGACAAGTGGGTCTAGTTCAGACTTAACATTTGTCAGTCTCTCCTGTTTTTCATTTGCACATATCTTCCTTTTTTTTTTAAACAGATGATTGGCTGCATGAAAGAAGCTCTAACGTGTTTTTTCTTGGCGAGCTGATCAGCATCGAAGCCTCTCTCAGGGTTGGCCATCACACGGGGCTCCAAGTCTTTCTCAGCAGCTGCGTAGCTACACTTTACCCAGACATATACTCTGATCCCAGATACACCTTCATTGAAAATGGGTAAGCACATGAACACACACATTACCTGTAACCAAAGTGACACAAATTGCTTATGTATGAATTTCCTGTTTTTTGTTGTTTTTTTTTTTTTTTNTTTTTTTTTTTTTGCACAGGTGCTTGTTTGACTCCCAGCTTCCAGGTTCACACTCTCAGTTCATGCCCAGGACACAGGATAACAAGCTACAATTAGTCATTGATGCCTTCAGGTTCCATCAGGAGGAGAGGGGAGGGGTGAGAAGCACCTTTAAAGGAGCATGCCAGTGATTTTGCACATTTGAGCCCAAAAATGCAAGCTGAATCCATGTTATGTAACTGCCAACCATTTTCTAAATCATGCTAGATTTTTTTTTCCTGCCTTTCAACTGTCAGTGGTTTCAGTTCATTCTAGTATATTATAAAAAATCAGCATGTAGATACTAAAATGTGCTTTACAGCAAACCAAAATTCTTCTTTTTTTTTTTTTTAAATCAAAGTTACTTAATTGAACTGCACAGAAAAAAATGTCACTGCCAGGGAATATAGTCACAGGAGAAGACAGCTTTTACTCAGGAGTGTTAAGAAGCAAAACATTGACTTTTAAGATGGGTGTATCACCTGACATTTGATTTTGAAATATTAGGGGATTTGGCAAAATAAAAGGAACAAAATGTTTTTATGCTTTGGAAAATGGTTGTCAGTAAAGAAAGATGTATATGCAAGTAGTAGTTACTGGGCTTAAACATGCAAAATCACCAGTATAGTCCTTTAACTGGTCATGATTGCACATGCATTTTAATTTGGAATTTCCTCTTCGCAGCTCTACATCACATGTCACATGAATGCTGTACCAGTTAATGATGCAGAGGCACCAGACAAAGCGTGTACTTTTGTAAATGGAAGGCAAGTCCTTTCCCATTCTCAACTGTCAGATTCTGTTTGACCAGCAAATATGCTCTGAAAAATATCATTTCATTTCAGATGGCGCTCAGCTGATGGCAATGACTACTTATGTGCATATTGCCAAAATGAGGTTGGCCAAATTCGGAGTAAACAGAGTAGCTCTGGCATGTTTCAGCCTCGCAGCAAGAAGGTGGGTTTGGCACATGGAACCTCTTGGAGAAGTGGACTGAAGACTAACACGGGTAGGTTAAAGGAAAACAATAATGTGGAATGGTTAAAAGCAAGTACTGAACCAGCCTTCTGACAATCCTGGTATCTGGTACTCTAAAGTCACACCACAAAATACAAAAAGTTTACCTGCCATCAAAAATCAGCCAATTCAGTACTCTATCACCATTAGATGTCAGACAACACACAGATTTGATTAATCTGAACTGTACTTCCTGCTGGATATATATGGGGTCTCTCTTGGTTAGACTGGCAACAGGAGGTACGAATGGGTCCAATGCTGGTCTTGCCTCGCATACAGAAAAGTGGGCCTTTACCCGAGGAAGAGCTGTCTAAAATCAGCAGACCAGCGCTGTACGGCAGCCAGTGGAGAAGCGGCTTGAACTTCAAAACTGGTAAAGACCTGAAATCAAATGACGCTAAGAAAAAGTATTTTAATGAGTGCAGTTACTGGTTTGTGGGGAAAAGAACTCTTTGGGAAATCCTTTTCATCTTAGATCTGGAGAGGGTACTGCTTCCTGGTCCACCACCTACAGAAGAGATGGATGTTCAGCCTAATGTTGAACAGAATAGAGATGAAGCTCAAGTGGATGTTGGCAAGAATGGAACAGATCCAAAGGGTAAGTGATCCTTTTTTAAACGATTCATAATGCACAAGAAATTTGATTTTCTTTTTCCAGTTGCAGATGGAGATGCAGAAACTGAAGATGATGCACCTCTCAATACAGAAACTCCTGATGACGCCCCACACATCAGCACCACAGCGGCCCCCATTGGCTTCAGCCCCACCACACCATTTGAAGCAGATGAGACCAAACTGTCAAATACAACTGCTACAGAATCTGTCCTTTCATACACAAATGACCCCAAGAGATAAACTGTTGAAAAAAGAAAATTTTCCTCTCCCATAAAAACACCATCATACTTCCAAAATTTCGTACAGTGTTTCATTAATTGACCATTGGATCATCAGTTCTCAAACCACACAGATTACAGGCACACAGATCTTACTGATAATAGTTTTGTAAAATTCTTCACTGTTTATACTCCATCTGTGTGGAATACCCATTGTGCCAAAATTAAAAAATGAATAAATAAATGCAGAAAATATAAAGAGGGATATAGAAAATAATATATAAATGTGGAAATATAAAGAGGAATAAATACAATAATATATAAAAGAATAAAATGTGAAAATATAAAGAGGAAAAAATATATAAAAGAATAAATGTGGAAATAGACAAATTAAAAGGTTACAGGGAGTAGAGATAAAGAAGGTGGAGGATTTTAAGTACTTAGGGTCCACAGTCCAGAGCAATGGAGAGTGTGGAAAAGAGGTGAAGAAACGTGTGCAAGCAGGTTGGAATGGGTGGAGAAAAGTGTCAGGTGTGATGTGTGACAAAAGAGTCTCGGCAAGAATGAAAGGAAAGGTGTACAAAACGGTGGTGAGACCAGCGATGTTGTATGGCTTAGAGACAGTGGCACTGAGGAAAAGACAGGAGGCAGAGCTAGAGGTAGCAGAGACTAAAATGCTGAGGTTCTCTTTGGGAGTGACGAGGATGGATAGGATCAGGAACGAGTACATCAGAGGGACAGCGCATGTTAGATGTTTTGGAGATAAAGTCAGAGAGGCCAGACTGAGATGGTTTGGACATGTACAGAGGAGGGATAGTGAACATATCGGTAGAAGGATGCTGAGGTTGGAACTGCCAGGCAGGAGGCCTAGAGGAAGACCAAAGAGGAGATTTATGGATGTAGTGAAAGAGGACATGAAGTTAGTTGGTGTGAGAGAAGAGGAGGCAGAGGATAGGGTTAGATGGAGGCAGATGATTCGCTGTGGTGACCCCTGAAGGGAAAGCTGAAAGGAAAAGAAGAAAAAGTACATAAAAGGATAATTATGAGCATTTTTTTTACCTATTTTTATTGTTCATTAATTTCTGTATATATTTATTCATTTCTGTATTTATTTCTATATATATTCATTTTCCCATTTAGATTTCTGTATAGTTTCCTTATATTTTTTAATTTTCTATTTATTTTTTATTCTTTTTCACAAATATTCTCCTTTATATCCTCC
This sequence comes from Lucifuga dentata, assembly GCA_014773175.1. NCBI lineage: Eukaryota > Metazoa > Chordata > Actinopteri > Ophidiiformes > Bythitidae > Lucifuga > Lucifuga dentata. The sequence goes on from VXCM01002677.1 coordinate 148,073, forward strand.
TTTTTATTTTCTGATATACTGTATATATTTGTAGATATTCTTGTGGGCCAAGCTGTCAATCACCTGGCTGTGGGCAGGCAGATTATGTTTTAATGGTACTGTTTTCAGCAACTGCAAATACTTGAGCGTTTTGAGAAGTAGAACAGAATGGTGCTGTACTTGATGAATAATGAAATTGCAAATAGATAGTCTGATGCAATGAAGTTGCTATGCAAATGTTTTTTGCAACATTGCTCTGAATTCTGTTTCAGGCACGAATGATTCTCAGAAGCATTTAATTTGTTGAATTAAAAAATAAATGACCCTTTTCAAATTATTTCTTTAACACAGTTTTATTAGCCAGAAATAACTGTTTATAATTTCTAAATATGTCAAATTATTTAATTACAATTGATCATGATGGGAAATATCAGTTTATGTACTTACAATTTACTTAGAAAAAAGTAACTATGCAGACCTTGGTATTGACATAACCCATTTAGAGCACCTTGTGGTCAAATGTTTAATAAATATATTAAAAAAAAAACAAAAAAAACTGTACCTTTAAATAAAACTATAAGAGAAACAGACAGCCACAGAAAATGAAAAATCTGAAATTTTTCCATTGCAACATATTCTTCAACATCTACTTTATGTATCTAAGTGGCATGTTTAACAGATGAGTCAATACTTATCACTGGAGCTCTTTTACTCATATAAGATATCAAGTGATAAGTTTCAACAGAGAAATAATGCACACCAAAAACTGAAGTGAGGTGCTGATCACAGTGCATAGAATTAAGAAAAAAGGAAAAAAAAAAAATGCGCAGCACACTCCAGCCTGACTAGAATTAAGATCGGGTTTATTTGATGACATTTTGGCCACCCGGCCTTCCTCAAGATCATAATAAATGATTGTTCTATCAGTCTAAAATGCTGAAAGGTTGTTGTGGGTTAATTTCACAGTCCTCAAAAGCATGTGACAGATTAAGATCTCACATAATTATATGCATATGAAGCGTTTCTACGAAAATTACTGCAGTGGTACTTACAGCTTCAACTAACCTGTTAGTGGCAGCGATTCTCCTTCATGTGAGTAGTACAATTATAAAAGTGAGGAAAGCTGATGAAACAAACAGGATTAAGTAAATCCATTTTACAATACAAAACACAAACACACAAAAGGTCATGTTCAATTACAAACCATCCAACACACATTTAACCTCTATCTGGCAGTAGGTTACAGACAACTGATGATGTGCCGCATGTGGGACTTTTGGGGGATTTTGACATTATTGTGCAAGCCTTCAATATCTAAAACAAAAGGACAAGTTGATATGTACATGTAGCTTCATGTAATAGCTCTATTAGTATAGAACTGATACATGAAGACAAAGCTTCTTGTTTGTCAACCAATCAAGATGGAGGTTGAGTGGCACATAAGAGCATGAAAGGAAAGTCTATATTTATATGAGCTAACTTGCCTGAAGAAAATGGTGCCTAACAACACATTCAAGGGCCTTCACCAAACTTGCTGCAAGTTTGGGGACATTAAGATCCAACAGCGTATAAGCTGTGAGGGCCCCTGGTAATGGATGAAAAGAGAGAAAATGGTGAGACTTGCCTCAGGCTGAAACAGGGCTACACTGAGACAGGGCCTCAGCCAGTCCCCCATGGCATTGCTACAGGGAGAAGAGAAATCTGGGTTTTAGCACTCCAGCCACTAGCATCCGGAATATTTCTGTAGTTGTACAATGCAGCCATTGCATCAAAAAAAGAAAAAAGAAAACACAAAGGGAAACTGCCATGTAGAGAGAATCAATAAAGCAATCAATGAACATGTTAAATATGTTGCATATAATCAAAAGAAAAGAAACAATACATTTGCCATCGTTTCACATTAGGCTAGAAACACATATAATCCTTGTGAGTTTGGTTTTCCCACTTCAGCCTCAAGACAACAAAACACACAACCACTTTATAATATAGTACAAACCTGCCGTGACACATGAATTTCCAACGAATTTCCCACAAATAACAGGCTTAAGATTTTGCCACATTTTATTACAATGCACTTTTACAATACATAAACCGTTTATTTAGAAGTCATATTTAATCTATTTAAGGTTAAGTGAGTTCTTCCTAATTAAAATTGATGGAGCGTAACATACAGCAAATCAAAGTGAATGCTGAAGCCTTCACCAAACAACGTTGGGGACACTTAAGTCCAACAGCACCTATATGTGCTGTGAAGGCCTCACAGTCTTTCTTAGAGCAAAATGTATTTACAGAAACTTGCCTTGAAAAAGGGGAGGGGGGTTACTGCCCATGTAACTCCAGCGCCTTCACAACACTACGATATCTACTACACTTCTACACACCTGAATGAAACATGAGAAGGAAAAGAAGCCACAGAACAAAAGAGGGTTTGTAACAACAGTTCATAGTTTGGGTTTGGTACAGTGTAAATATTTCCCATGTGCAGTGTGATGCTTTTATAGCTCTTTGCGTGTGTTTTATTCAGCGTCTCTTCCTCAACGCGCAGGAGAGCAGCGCTTCATGCTACAATCTTAACAATACCGGTTTGTCTACTAGCAGATGAGAGGACATTAGAAAAGGGTTGAGTGTCCAAACCTATAGATGAGAGGAGGGCAGGCTTCAGTAGCGGCTTCCAGGAGACATGACAGGGGGTCTCATACCTAGAGGTGGGCGTGGAGGGGCTCCCTGGTACCCAGCGGTAACCACTGGGGGGCCCTGCCCATAGGGGGGCATCCCTCCTGGCATGTAGCCTGGCATCCCCTGAGGCGGACCAGAGTACTGGCCTAAGAAAACAGGTTGTTGGCTTTTCAGTATCACAATAATACGAGCTGAGACAAAATCAGTACGAAACATGTGTTTGTTTGGGTTTTTTTTTTCACAATTCAATTCATTCCTGCTTAGACAGTCATCTAATCTAACTATAAAGGCAAGAAGCTCTGTCTGTCTGTCTGACTGTGGCACCATCATCTCTAGAACCCGGCACTGTATGAAGTTGAAATTCGACAGGTTCATTGCTCAGGACCCAAGGATGTGCAGTGTCACGTGTGAAGTTGTTTGCATGAGCTGTTCTCCAATTGAACTGTGCCGATAAGAAGTAGTTCGCGCGGCAGGATATGCTCCAGTCCAGTGCCACGGTCTCAACCCGATCCCATACATCAAACAAAGCTAGCTCATGAGGACGTGCAGAACTAAATTATGGCAGGCTGTGGTGCACACAATGAAGTCCAGCACATTGCCAACAGGCATGTTTTGAACGGGCACTGTATTAGTAATATGTATAAAGAGGTTTCAGGTAAATGTTTGTGCCTCACAATGTCTCAGTATAGAAACTCATTTAAAGTGTCTGTTAGGTTGACTTTGCTTGTTTTAATCTAAGCCGCTCTGCATACAGTGCTGACTGAATCCCTGTAATTAAATAAATATTAAGCCAAAGAACTAAAGGCAGAATGAAAATCTTCATTTTTAAACTGAAAGATGTGCTGTTTTTTTTTTTTTNTTTTTTTTTTTTGTTTTTTTTACAACAATGCAGGTTAACAAACATGGTAAACTCACGCTGAACAGTCATTTTTCACTATACTTATATCTATGATTATTATTATTAATATTTTTAAATCAGTCCATTTAGATTCAGTGTCATCCATTGTTTCTGCTGGCTGTCTCTGGAGTTTCTTTTGATGAACATAGTTAATGGCATATATGGTGTCATGATGCGCTCATCTCTGAATAAATGTTTATTTAATTGTGTATTTCACTGGAGGCAGGATAATTTATACTGATCATTATCATCAGCCAAGCAGATATATCATAGAGTACATTATATTTAAATTGACACAACATACCTATTTAATTATTTGAGATTTCAATGGGGAGTAGAGGCAACACTGATTTATGGTTAAAATCACTGACTGATGTTTTTTTGCGAGAAAAAATTTTACTTCTTATCTTCTGAACTAAAAGCAAAGAGGTGTACCGGGTGCGGGATGCCTCATTCCAGGCTGCTGTGCCTCCATTATGCCACCTAAAGAAACCGCTGAGGGGGCAGAAACTGTGGCCTGGGCTTGGCAGGAAATGCTGCGCTGGTACTTGGGCAGCTGAGCTCGCAACTCTTCCTACAGAAAACAAAGTAAATGTAAGGAGGAATAATTAGACACCAAAACTCTACAGAACAGAGTAGAAACAAAAGGCAAAATTAATAAAGCAATTTTGACTGTTTCAAGAAAAGCCATTTATTAAATCCATCTGATTAACAAACATCAATATAGTAACACTTGTGCTATGATTAATCTATTTTCTCCAAGCATACAGCTACTTACTGTATAAAGTAGTAATGCAGACAGTTCTAGTTGGGCGACTTACCAGTGAGATATCCTCATCAGGGTGGATCAACTTACTGGTTGCACTGGAGGTGGTGAGAGTGGCGGGCTTACTGGTCACGGTGGAGGGAGGCTTGGAGACAATACTGCTGCTGGTGGGGCTGACAGCCGAGCCAGCAGCCTGAGTGTAAGCTGGGAATGTGGGCTTTGAAGGATCAGATGGGGTAGTGGGAGGGGGTTGTGGGGACACTGACACTGCCTGCTGGCTCTGAGGAGGGACAGAGGAAAGCACATTAATGTGCTGCCACGCTTTAATATTTTACTGGGGGAACAGAAAAAAGCTTCTCAGTCATGTTCGTTTTTTTCATTTGACATTTGGTCTCTTTTATAATTAGAATGATGAGCTGGAAATAAAGAATTAGTTAAGTAGTAAACAAAGACAGTAGAAGGTGCAGTTTCTGAAGAAACTGTGGGGTGACTGCATGCAGAACCCACCGCTTGAAACAATCACTTGAAACTGATTGAAACTTGCTTAAAAAGACGTGGAAGAAGCGGCAGTTGAAGAAGTTTGAAATGTTGTACAATTTAGATATAAGTGAGCTGAAAGAGGATAAAATGTGAAGACATTTTGAATGTGCTGCATTCAGTTTAATGGAGAACTTTTAACTTAAAATTAAAAAAAGTGCTAAGGTAAAGTTGAATATTTTGAAAAATATGAAAGATATGAAAATTCTGTTGACATCCCTTAAGGTACACAACAAGGTCAACACTATGAAGTTTCTACCTTGAAGCATGTGTAAGTAGTTTCCAAAACTGGAAAATTTGAAAACTACTGAAATTTCCCTTTGATTTTCTCATAAACTATGAAAGTTAGAAAAAATCAGAATCCATTGTAAATAGTTGAAGGTCTGAAGAATGTTTTGAAAGTAGAATGACAGTTCTATGAAAATTTGGTTTGAAGTCCACCCATGCCTGAAGGAGTGTGAACGATGTGAAGCTGATTTGTTGATTTGAAGTTTCTAGGTATGTTGAAGTAGTGCTGTGCAAAAAACAGGGTGGAATAATAAGAAAAACAAAAATAATAATAAAAAGTGAAGAGAACATAGGGGTAGACTGCGATGCAATCACCCCAATTAACAAGTGTAAGCATAGAAACAACTCAACTTTCCCTTTTTCAAGAAGACAAGAAGACAGTGCTGTGCCTAAAATATGGCGTTTCTGAAGTCTGGAGGTTGGAGGGAGATGGAAACTGCTCTGAGGTAAATTATATTACAGTCATTTTACCTGTCCAGCACTGGGGAAAAGAGGCTTTGTGATGGCAGGTTGGGCTGAGGGGGGTGTGGCAACAGGCACGGCAGACCTAGTCAATACATTTGGTCCTGCAGCTGGGGGTCCCTGAGCCAAGTGTGTTATGCCTGGATGGTGGCGCACTGGAGGGGGTATGCCTGACATAACCAACAACAGCACAAACTCATTATTAAACTTATTAAAAGAACACATAAACCATCAAAGTTATAAAAAAAAAAAAAAAAANAAAAAAAAAAAAAAAACAATTTTAGATACTAATAACGGGGCTATGACACAGAGAGGCGCTTTGTGAAGGCGTATGCTAACAGGGTACCACGTACCTGGTGGCATCCCTGGGATGACTGGAGGCATCCCTGGACCTGGAGGCATCATCCCTCCCATTGGCATCATCCTAAATATAGCAAGTCATCAAAAATATACACAGAGAAAATAAACAGGATAGTTGGGATGGGATTACAAACATGTCATTGTCTTTCAGTTAGCAAGCACTCACCCTGGTGGCATTCCTGGTATTACAGGGGGCATTCCTGGCATCATCGGTGGAACACCAGGCATCATTGGGGGCATTCCTAAGACAAAGAGATGATGGATTGCCACACACCTGAGTATTATCTAATGTCAGACATTTTGCTTATAAGGAAAGCAATTCGTCTACTTTGGCCTGAAGAAAGGCTCAAGGGTAAAACCAAAGTAGCAAGGACAGTTAGGGTTTGCTGTTGACTGTTGACTACTGAAATAAAGTAGATTAAGTAATGAGAAGGGCCATCTTCATTACAAAGCCTCCTTTCCCTGCTGCTGGACGGGCAAAAATGGGACATTTACACAGGAAGATTTAAAGAATAGACACACAGAAGCAATATTAGTAATAATAACTTTATTAAGTAATTAATTAATTAGTAAAAAGCTTGATCCAAATACTGACTGATCGGACGATATAACATTATATTAAAGGACCATGCTGGTGATTTAGCATGTTTGAAACCAATAAATACATTACTCCCGACCATTTTCCAAACATAAAAGTTAGTTTTCGTGTCATTTTGAAAAAAATCCCCCAATCTTTTGAAATCAAATGTTTAGGTGACACACCCACCTTAAAATTCAATGTTTTGCCTGTTAACACCTATGTTTGAATGCAGATGGCACCGTTGTTTTTAATTTCTCGATAAGAGTTGTGGCTTGTGACTATCTTATCTGGTAGAAACAAGAATTTTCTTCAATGCAGTTCTGTGTTGGATGTTAAATTAAGTAACTTCGACAAAAAATAAGACAGACATTTGGTTTGCTGTGATAGACTACCTATCTCAAGCACATTTCAATCTCTACATGTTGATTTTAATGGCATACTGGAATGGATTAAAACCAATGGCTGCCTGAAAGGTAGGAAATGTACTGGTATAATAGTATGCTGTGCAAAACGTTTGGCAGTAATGTAAAGTGTATACGGGTTATAGTTATTGGGCTCAAACATGCAAAATCACTGGTATGCTCCACAAAATTAGCTTTAATAGTTGGTTTCTACAGTTTGGCAGTTTTTGGGGTTTTTTTTTTTCACCTGAGTAGCTTCCTGGTGGCATTCCTGGTACACCAGCACCAGGGGGTATGCCAGGCTGGGTCATAGGAGGCGTGTAGCCTGTCTGGGGCTGGCCTGCAACCGGCTGCTGGAAGGAGGGACCAGGCTCGTCGTCTTCGTCATAGTCATCAGAGTCGTCCTGGTTCTGCTTTTTCCTCAGAGACTCTGAAAGACAAAAAATAGAGTAAACTAAATGTCTCCAAACAAAGAGAAGTAACACATAATTATTAATGTGACAGTTCTATGCGCTAATACCTTGGTTCTTTTGTTCTAGCACTCTTCTTCTCTCTTCCATGTCTTTTTCTGGAATACCCTCCATGCCATATATTTCCAGTTCAATATCTGTTCGTCCAGGTATGGCATTAGGAACTCCATCAATTGTCTCTTTGTGAACCTATGAAAGAAGTGACTTAGTCAGCTAGTTGGTTAATTGGGTTAAACAAATTGTATACAGTACAAACAAATCTGGATTTAAGAAAGATTGTCTGCAGCATTGTTTCCTCACCTGCATACAGTGGATCGCTAGCCCTGGGCCAGTATACAGCTTTTTATGACAGATGTGGCATTTGAAGTGTTTGGCCTTCTGATGCTGAATGAGAATCTTTTCATCATCAAAGTCTCTGTTACAGTACCTGACATTACGGTTTAGGAAACTTAAACCCTTAGGAAACTACAGAAAACTGTTTTGACCCTCAGTCCAAAAATAAACTGCATCACTGTAACATTAGTTGTCCGAATGATTCAGTGTTACATCACTGTAACATTAGCTCAAAAGTAAGTACCATGTTATTACTGTTTTAAGCCGAGCTAGAGTAAGCTTCTGCAACAACTAACGGTAATTAGTTAAAATATGTCTGTTGACAGCATATTAACAGCCTGTTTATATAGCAAAGCTCAGGTTAGCTTAATTTAGCTAAGGATAATGGGAGAGGAGAATAATGCTAAAAAGCTAGAAGTTAAGCTAAATGTAAGCGTTCGAAAAGGATACCAGCACCAAGGCTTCATTTGCTTTTTCTTCTTTCTTCCCATTATTTATATTGTTGTACTTACTGAATAAATCCAAATAGTGACGGGATTATAACGGCGTTAGCCCTCTATCACCCCATAAGACATTGCGGCTTGATGGCGTTCAAGTGAAGTTTTGCGCCCTCTGGCGACCAGAAACGACTGTGAGGTTTCTTTTGTTTTATCCAGATTCAAAATTTTATTAAAATCTTAAACAATTGAACAAAATTGAGAAAAAATTAAGAAGTATAAACATAAAAATGAGAAGAAATTAAAAAAAAAGTATTTAAGTAAACAAAAACAATGTGCAAGGGCTTAAAAAAGATATTTTTTTTAAGACTCGATTCGTTTCTACTAATATCAAAATGCATTTTCAATCATTCTTCAAGAGATTCCCAATGGGTTTTTGAGTCCATTTAGTCTTATGACTACACTGTTTTCCCAATAAATATGGAGATTAATAATAAAACATATTTTATTGTCAAGCTTGTCGTGGAAATGTCCCTTTTTTAGACTAAATTTAAGGTTGTTTTGTCCGGAAAAAAAAAAAAAAAAAAAAAAAAAGTGTTTTAGAGCAGGTGTTACGGGTTATTAGTGTGTTTAGAGTCATGTTGTCCCTCAGTTTCTGGACTTGAAGATCCCGATTATTTGGAGTCAGTTTTACATCCACAAATGTGATTGCTCTGGTTGTAAACTCTTTTCTTTTCTTTTCTTTTGCTTTGTTTTTCTTTAAGAAGTGAAATTCTATGGCGTCATCATTAAAGATATAAAAAAATATGGAGGAATTTATTTGACTATGTAGACAAAAAAAAAGAAAAAGAAAAAAGTACTTTAATGGACTAATACCCGCTGGCCTACTGAAAGTTAACTCTCTATTTTTTGAATTACCAAGTTTGTAAATCTGTAAAAAAAAAAAATAAATAAATAAATAAATAAATTTTTTTTGAATAAAATTTGTCAAAATTCATTAAAACCGCTTGGGCTAGGAACACATATTACAAAACCATAGTCGGACATTTTTGAGAACGTACAGGAAGGACAGCCTGGCGCATGCGCAGAAGGCGCTGACAAGAAAAAAGGGAAAACTGTTTACGTTTGTGTTTTTGGTGCATTGCCCTTCATTTTGTCAGGATCAGTTACAGATTCTTATGTCAGTAATAACGGCTGACACAGAATAAGGAAAAAGAAAAAAGATACCGCCTTGTCACCCGACAGTGTACATAGCAAAAAGCAGTTATGTTTTCCTCACAGACTTCGTCCTTCCAAGACTCCATTGATGTGGAGGAGAGAGATGAGTTTGACAGCGAGGAAATAGCCGGATACATCCAGAAAACTCAATTAAACTGCTACTACACCATATATCTTTATCAAGGCACAAGGTAATGGCTCATTATTAATAACTACTGGTCCTTGAATATGGTTTCTGTTTTGACTTTTGACCTAAGTGCAGTGACCTGTATAATGACAATATCAAATTCACTCAGTATGCAGTTTTTCTAACAATTACTGTTTACTTCACCATCAGAATAAGTTTCATGTCTAACAGTTATTTTTAATTCTTACTTAATACTCTACCTGCTGCGTATTTACTATAGTACAATTAAATTCTATCTCTTTAACTGAACTTGTACAGTTGTACTTGTACGGTACCTATCTGCACATTTTATTCTTATTCTTGCACCTTGTATAGAGTTTTTAATTTTATTCATGTCTGTAATTTTAGGCTTGCATTTAAAATACAGTCTTCTCATTATCAGTTTTTGATTATCCAGCTTGAACTCACTGAGATCAAAATGTCTTTTGCATAAGAGCTGGCCAAGGTAGCAGCATTAGACATTTTGTAACAGGCTAAATACAAATGCTGTTGTTTGGTATTTCAGCAAATTGGTGTGACAATTTCCTTGGGATAAATAAAGTTTTGTTTTATCTAATCTAAACTAGCTCTACAATAAGATTGCTCTTGACAATGGTGGAAGTAGTAGTATTTTTTGTCATACTTGTTACACTGTTTGATTCATTATTGTATTTTCCATTTATTCATATTCATTGTTGTATTCTGTATTAATATTTTGTTCACCCCTTAGCTTAAAGGATTCCATTCCTACATCACCATATAATGCAAAGCCTGATGCTTAATGTGTGTTTTTCTTTTCTGTATCACCATTTTTGCTTAGTCTTATCATTTTTCAGTTGTTGTAGTTCCTTGTGCCTGAATCTGCCAAATCAGTGTCACTCAAGCAGGTTAAACCAGATTTATGCATTAAAACTAGCCAGGTGATGAGTAAACTGTCAATTGTCTTAGATCTGAGGCTACCGGGGAAAATGTGGCATGGAACCAGAGAAGAGCAGACTCCACAACCAGTCAGGATGACTTTAGGTAACCAAGGAGCCATCATCTACCTTCTCCTTGCTTTCAGTGGTCGTTCTTCTTTGAAATTCACTGTCATGTATTGGTGCATCCACGGGCTGCTGAGGACATTCAGTCAACATGGAATCAATGCTGTTACATATCTGATTTTGTTTTGATTGGTCATTATTGTGCTGACCATTTCTCCAGGACTGAGTTACACGGCCTCTTGGCCTCGCCCAGTCTGTATAAGTTTTCCACTGTCATATAAATTTGAAAAAAAGAAGGAATAAATGAATTACTCTTGAATATTATGGGGATTATTTTTGTTGTTGTTTTTAAATAATGACAAAATATACATGTCAGTGGTGTTTGAAACAGAAGGGGACTGGCACAGATACGGCTGTGTGATTCAGTTGTGAGATGTGTGTGACGTGGCTTATTCATCAGCTTCCTCCATTGACTGGCTTCCAAATTCCTCATTACCCACACTGGCTGCCTGTATCCATACTGACTCTCTGTCCTGTGTGCAGCCTGACATTAGTTGACAGCAGCCTGCCGTCAGAAGCAGAACCTGAGCTGCGGAGTTACATTTCAAGGAGGCTCAGCAAAGGAGCCCTGCTGGGAGGCATGGGCAATATCGCCACTGTGGAGCTCAGGTAATCATGACTTTCCATATGCACATACACATTTTTGCATCTCCAGTCCATTTACAGTAAGTTGAGGGACAGAAATGGGACAACCGAATGGCCACTGCATTAAGACTGCAAATATCATTAAGTGACAGTCGGTTCACCATGATTCAAGACATTTGAACTCGTGCACTTTTGGACTGATGCGGTAATGCTTAATTCTAAAATTATATGATACATCATTGTGGACAGCCTATTTAATTCCACCACAGTAATAAGTAATAAATTGAGATTAACAGACCAATTTAGTTACATATATTATGATTCACGCTTCCCAGCATCCCTGAGCAGGCTGTCGGCTGCTACTGCTGTCTGCTGGAGCAGGAAAGATCCCCTGAACAGCCTGATGCTGATGGCAACGGATATGTCATCTGCTTTATGGGAGGCTCTGAAAAAGGACTGAACTTATATCCTTTGCTGACAGTTAGTTTGTATAATGCCCTCATGAAGACACTTGCTATTAAACATGGCTTTTTCCAGCATTGTTGCAGTGCAGTGTAACTCTGAAGAGAAAATCAAGCAATATTTGCAGCTCCTTGACTCTCTGCACATTTAGACTGGAGCTTGATAAGTATGTCCAGGGCCTGCACAGCAGTTTGCAAACCCCAAAGGTATGAGAATGTAACAGTGTAATGAAGTTGTATATACTTCACTTTATCATTGAAGTAACATTTTTGTGTATATGCCAGATACAGAACTTTGAGACAGAGGTGCGTCCCTACCTGAGTCAGTGGTACGAAGAGTCCGTGATGCACATTTATCGGGTGGTGCAACTGATCCATAGCAACATCAGCTTCCTGCTCCATGCCGTGAGTCATGTTTCTTCTCTGGAATATACCATCAGGACCACTCTTCCTATATTGTAAAATGTCTTAAAGGCTCAGCTCACCCAGAAAACCAATAAAGCTTTTTAGTGCAATTTACTCTAGTTTGCAGCAATTGGTTGTAGCCTGTGGAGCTAATTGTCATTTGGTTTGCATTGCCAGGAAGTTACATTCAGTACCATCAACAGCAGTGTTTATTTCCAAATAGAATGGCAGTCACTCTAGTTTGCAGACCTCACTGTGAGCTACAGCTCCAAGCCTCAGTAAGTCACTAAAACTATCTGGCAGGATAGCTAGCACTCTGCATAAGAGGAATTGGCCTTTAAAGAAAGATGTGTGTAACCTCTGCATTTCAACATTCTCTGACCATACTTGATTCAGTTCATTTATTTGAGTGCAAGGCATACAAATATAACAGAACACTGCAACAACTAAGCATTCTGTATTTAGGCTCTGAGTCACACCCCCATGGAGGTCATCAATTCAGACGAGAAGACAAAGGCTGATGTATCCCGGTGAGCAAAGTTACTGTGATTTGAGATTTGTCATCTATCACTGCTGTGTGTTACGTACAGTGTGTAGCACGGGTTGTGTTTATTGGTTGTTAAATGTCTGCTGTATTTTTTGCCAGGTTCATCAAAGCAGCCAGTTTACAGGGTCTGTCCCAGCAAGACACTACTGCAGCTTCTCTATGCAAACCTATCTCAGAGGACACACACTCTGACCTGATAATAGACTGCTCCACCAGCCCACCTACACTCTCCAACACAGGCAAGTGATATTCTGTCACACTCACATAGTCATGTCTGAAATGAACAAAGAACAATAATCTGTTTTGTTTTTGTTTTATGTTACCTGTACTGCAAATCGTATAGAGTCTGGGGAGTGTGATACAGATGTGTTTTTTTTCCTTCTCAGTCAGCAATCGTTTCTGTGATGACTGGATTCAGGCGTTTCTGAATGCAGCAGAGCAGTGTAATCCTTTCCTGCTCAGACAGATTCTGGAAAACTTCAAACTTAAGGTGGGAAAAAGTACAGATAGACTGACTGCAACGGGGTTTCTTAACCTCTTCTCGGTCATTAATCTGGTTTTAGGCCTCAAAAACCCCATGATACCAGCAGCTAGAGTTGTCAGGCTGTCAAATGAATGGAGGAGCTCAAAATCAACTCTGGTGAAATCATGACATATTTGCAAATCAGATTCCTATTTATTTAACATAAACAAACAAATAATATGCCATACATATCTTACAGTCTCTCACTACCCCATATGGGGCTGTGACCCCAGTGCTGGTTTTCAGTTAGTTAGCTTTCTGTGATCTTCTCATCATTACCTTTTCCCTTTTGTNCCCCCCCAAACAACAAACTACTGCAGGCCATCCAGGACATGAACAGCCTGAAGCGTTTTGTGCGTCAGGCGGAGACGAGTCACTACGCCCTTTTCCGGTGTTGTCAGTTCCTGCAGAGCTGTGGAAACGGAGATGTGTTGTTGCAGAATGCCAGAGCAGAGCACAGCGACCTGCCTGAGGCCTGCAGCATCATCATGGTACTAGAGGAGTTCCTCAGGGAACAAGCCCAGGCATGATTCCTTTACAACACTTAAAGAGGTACTCCACCAATTTTACGCATCAGTTCAGTTTACTGAGCTTGTAGAACATTATTCAGCATGTGGAAACAGTTGTATAAAGATTTTTATGGCTATAGAGTATATAGTATATAGTGCAAAATCAGGGAAATTGACCTCCATGACGTCGCAGCATCGCAGCAGTTACTTCCTGTTGGTACATTAGACAACAAGCATTGGTGCTAGACTGCAAGTTTGAAAACTGAAATTCTCTTCTAAACGTTGTAAGTGAATTAAACACACTAGGAGTTGCTTTGGTTTTATAGTTCTTAGCACCAACCAAGTCACCTTTGTGATGCCACAGAGGTCAGTTTCTCTGGTTTTGTACGACCCCACTACAGCCACAAAACTCTTTTTCACATTCTTTGTCACACACTGAATAGTGCTCCCCCAAGACCATTAAACTGAATTTGATGTGTAAAATTGGTGGAGTCGCCCTTTAAGCCAAATAATAGCATCTGGATGATTTCCATATGGCTGCCCACTCTAAATAACCAAGCTTCATTCTGAACATTATATACTGTATAGTTTTGCCTGATAAAAATTCGATTAGCTGGGGATGATGTTGGCTGTTTCCTGTTTCCTGTCCAGGCGTTACTAGAATACTGATGGTGGTCACGTGTACTGTAAAACACACCTGTTATTAACAGCTGAACTGCCTTCACCCATGTCTTTTATTTAAAATCATAGCTTACTCATTCAGTGACATCACTGCGTTTATCAACCCAATCATGGTTTGCCTTTAATTGTGGATGAAAAAGATTAACTGTCATATAAATAAGGAAGTCAACGCTAAAAATACATTTAGATGGATGTATGTATGGAAAGTGGCTTTCATTGACACTTATCGATGTCTGGCTCTTTCCCTCCCATTTGTTATTTTGGGATTAATATGTTGAGCATCAAAACTCAATTTTAACACTATGAACCAAACTGGAGCTCCTGCTCATTGTTACTCTAAATGATGGAATTATTACGGTTGCCTGTTTTATTCTTTTGTATATTGTTTGATTGTATTCATTTTTAGTTTGAGAAGAAATATTTTGAGAATGCACAAAATCACTTTTATGCATTGCTTTTGTTACATAGCATACATAGGTTTTTGCTTACATTCCAGCCCAATAACTGCACTATTATTTAATTTGTAGTATGTATATTACATGACATTACAAGTATATTCAATCCTTGTCTTGGAATGAATTGTAGATATAATGTAATTTTGGGATATCGTGTGTAGTGCAAAGTATGGTATGTTTACATCTTCAGCATCTTCACCAGCTCAAGATCATGAGGCCTGGATATCATGTGACAGTTACACGCTAGATTTATCATGCATTGATGTAGTTAAAGCTTCTGTAAGAGTTAAAAATAGAATAACAGTGCATATCACTGAAATTATAAATTATTACTAAATTATAGCATGTATTTGTTGTAGTTTTCTCTCATCTGAACTGCAGCTTGATACAATGAATTAAGCCTCAACTGAGACCACATTTTTTTTTCTCCATAAAACCCACTATGGCTTTTTAGAGCAGTGGTTCTCAAACTCTGGTATTTGAAGTGCCCCCTGGTGGTGGTACGCCAGATGACTCAGACATTCTACAGAAATCGTTTTGAAAAAATTTGAGAACCATTGTCAATTTAGACCTTTCCTATGAAATAACCCAAAGTGTGTCATACAGCAATATTGATGTTAAAGGACCATACTGCGATCGTGCATTTTTGAGCCTAATATATTCAATTTTCTTACAAGTAACATTACTGACAATCATTTCCCAAAGCATACTACTGGAACAATGAATTTAAAAAAAAATTTCCTACCTTCCAGACCCCCATTGGTTTCAGCTCATTCTGGTACGCTATTAACATCAACTTGTTGATACTTGAAATGTTCATGGGATAGGTAATCCATCATCGCGAACAAGACATGTATTAAAGGTTTTTTTCGAAGTTACATAATTTTAGTGTTTAAGCACAATAAAAAGCGTGGAGTGATCTGAAAGTGCACCAGGAATATAGTCCCAAAAGAAGACCTGCGTTTATTGAAAATGGTTGTCAGTAACATCACGTGTATGAAAATTGAATATATTAGGCTCAAACATGAACACTCACTGGTATGGTCCTTTAATGATGTAAGATTTCAACTGTGAAGCGACGTGTAATTGAATCAGTTTGTTATCGTGAATCTTATGTAAGTGACCTACAGTATGTGTGGACATTTCTGTAGAAATGAATATGTTGTTCTGGGTATTGTACTGTATATAAGAGTGAAATAAACACTACAGTTGTTCCTCTTTAATATCGGTGGGTCTGCATTTAAAAGCTGACATAAATTATTAAAACTGTCTAATATCTGTAGTACTGTTTGTTTGGCTTAAATAAATGAATTATGTTTAAAAACAAAGTTGTGAAGGAAAAGTCTTGTACAAAGACCTGGATCTGCTCCTACAGATACATAGACGTGCCTGAGTCAGGGGTGGCAGCTGATACCCCCCAGTCTGCCTCTGGAATCATCAGATCCTCCAGCAGAGTCTCTCCCTCCTCCGTCACGTCCTCTGCAACCACAAACAGCTGAAGCTTGAGACAAATGGTTTAGAGAACATTGAGGCTACATAATGAAAAAGTGACGAGCATCAGCAATATGAAGCCAGACTCACTAATAGAGTGATGTGACATTTTCCTCATAAGTGAGCTCGGCACGTCGTAGATGCTCTCCGTATGCTCCGGGGCTGAAATGGACAAAAAATTTCTATCAAAAACAGACACATTTTATGATTTCAGCACAACAAAGTCTTATTTAAAAGTAACAATCTCACCCTGATGCTCAACAGCCCTCCTGTTAGACAGCGGAAAGTCATATACACCCTCGACCTCAACAGAGTCCTCTTCTGATGGAGGTTTGGCTTCATTTACTGTGAAGGGGTATAATATGACATGTCAGGGCTGGTCTGGACATTTGACAGCCAGTAAATGTTTGTTAAAGGACCATACCACCTATTTTGCACTTACTGACAATCATTTCCCAAAGGATAAAACTATTTCAGCTTTCCTGATATTTTGCAAAATCTGTTAATCTTTCAAAATCAAATATTCAAACAATACACCCACCTTAAAAATCAGTGTTTCACCTGCTAATAGTTACGCAGCCTTATGAAGTCACGGTTGTTGAAATTTTTTGATAAACGTAGGTTTTCTTTTGGGACTATATTCTCTGGTGGAGATATACCACGTCACACTTTTTATTGCACTTAAATGATAAAATTACGAAACTATGAAAAAACCTGAATACACGTCTTGTTCGTGATGATGGATTACCTATCCCAAGAACTTTTCAAGTATCAGCAAGTTGATTTTAATAGCGTACCAGAATGAACTGAAACCAACAGCGATCTGGAAGGTAGGGAAAAAAAATTTAACTCACCATTCCAGTATGCTTTGGGAAATGATTGTCAGTAACGTTATGGGTATGAAAACTGAATATATTAGGTTCAAACATGCAAAATAGCTGTTATGGTCCTTTAATATAGACAGGAAGTCAATGGAATTGATACCCTTCCGAGGTGGTAAAACATCGTAGTCTCCTTCAGCTTGTCTGTACTGTACATTGATCTGTCCACTGGACCAATAAGTACAATCGAGCCTGTCATCTGAAAAAACAGAAACTTAAGCACTATAGCTGATATGAATGATTAGTATTTTAGTATACCTTCTAAAAATGAAACACATAAATGTAATCTAAAACTCTGACAGTTGTACAAATATAAAGTGAATATTTACGACTGGGATGCTGCTTGTTACACGTTGCCACAGGATTTTGCCAGGCGGCCTCCTCATGTCTCCACTCCTCAGATGGGGAGATGGAGGAGGCAATGCTCCTGTCCTCTTCATGGGTGTGGTCTGGAGGAGCAGAATGAGATGGACCATGCAGCATCTCTGTCACACTCTCTCTGTGTGTGCTGCTGTGTAATCCTTGCTGCTCACACACTTCCAAGCTGCAGGGCAGATTACATGCATGATCACTGACTGACATGATGTGCAGATATTCAGTAACTGTTACGGTATGAAGATATATCAGGCAAATCAACTAAAGGCCTGAAGTCACGCTGACAAACATGGATCATTTAAGATCTGTCATGAGGTGGAAAGTCTCTTCCTACTTGCTTTCAGGGTCCAAGTTCCCACCAGAGTTGGAAAGATGCATGGCCCGCCATAGGTGTCCTATCCACTCCTTCCTGAGGTCAGCTGTCTCTGCTGCCTACACACACACACACACACACACACACACACACACACACACACACACACACACACACACANCCACACATACACACACACACAATGGCTCGTTCTCCTGTTGTCATTCCCAAGTCGTCCAAGAGCAACGCTTTGTCAGATCTCCTGGCGTCACTGTATGCCAAACGCAGACACACATGCAAACACAATGTAGTGCCTCACTCGTTCAGTTAACAATCTAGTCTGCCTCTCTGTCTTGTTGTGTCTGTATGTGTGCGCCCTCTCTGCTCACCTGAGCCAGCAGTACAGGCAGTCCCAGCAGGGTTATGAACGAGTTCCGTTCCCACGGCTGTTCGTAAGTCGGATTTGTATGTAAGTTGGAACAGTTACATAAGGTGCGTATCTACTGTATATATTTTACCTTTCTATGCATAAGAAACATGAAAGAAACACTTCCAGATATCCTAAAACATCNTATATATTTTACCTTTCTATGCATAAGAAACATGAAAGAAACACTTCCAGATATCCTAAAACATCGTAAACATAATAATGTGTGTGTGGGGGGGTATAAAAAAAACATGTAGGTTAACACTTACTCTCCTGTCTTGCACGTCGGAAGAAGCATCGTAAAGTAGTGTGCCGTCCATTATTACGAATCACTGTATGTAACTCGAATTTTTAATTTAATAGGCTTTATGGCGGTCGGTTCGTAAGTACGGGTTGTTCGTAAGTCGGACGTTCGTAAGTCGGGGACTGCCTGTATACACACTTTGGGTGGGTTACGGAGGACATCAATCCCTACACGCAGTCTTAAGCTTGGTTTATACTTGATGCATTCACCTGTGCACGCCGCATATGACGTAATCGTGGAAATGCTGTAGGAGCCTGAATAATAATAGTGGACAAATTTTGCTGTATTATTTTGTGTCCATTAAAATTTGTTTTAAGTATAAGTAGTGTAAGTTCATTTGTTTTTTTTTTTTTTTT
>VXCM01002677.1:170247-226943 GCA_014773175.1 Lucifuga dentata
GGGGGGGGGGGCATGCCCCCGAACCCCCCTAGCAGGCTCAGTTTATTTCTAAAACCCTGTGTACGGCCCTGTTCTGCATGACTGGGTTTGCAAAAATAACATGGTTTTAAACATTTCCAAAACAAAAACAATAATCATTGGGAGTCGAATGAGATTGCTTGACAAGCCTCAGTTGAATCTGAATTGCTGTCAGTAGGAAATGTTTGGGTTTTGTTACTTTAGTGATTAAGGAAAAAGTGACTTGTTCATTGGTGCTATCTCATCTTGAGTATTGTCCAATTATTTGGTCCGCCGCAAATCAAAGAAATCTCAATAAATTACAAATAATGCAAAATAAAGCAGCTAGATTGGTCCTAAGATGCTCTTATCGCACTAACATTACTGTTATGCATAACAGATTATCCTGGCTTCTGGTCAAAACTAAATTACAATTTAGTTTATTAGTTTTTCTGTGGAAAGCNCAGATTATCCTGGCTTCTGGTCAAAACTAAATTACAATTTAGTTTATTAGTTTTTCTGTGGAAAGCAATATTTGTGGGAACCCCTAAATTTCTACATGATGAGTTAGAATACTCAAATCAAGTACATCCCTATCAGACTCATTATAGTGGTAAAAACAATTTATCGCTTCTTCGGTTTAAAACCAACTTCTTAGCACACTCTGTAATCTATAGGTCCTGTGTGGCATGTAATGGACTACCAGGATTTCTTAAACAACACACAAGTATTTATATTTTTAGGAAACAAGTAAGAAATTATTTAAAATGCAAATATGATTGATTTGGTGATTTTTTTGGGGTCATGCTTTTATGATGATATTCATTGTATTTGTATTACTGTATTATTGTTAGATTTCTTGTTTGTATGTTTTTAACTCTATTTTTGTTTATCAAATTTTGTATTTTAAAATTTGTGGTCCCCAGGAAGACTAGCAACTGCTGAAGCGGGAGCTAATGGGAACCAATAAATAATAGACAAAGACAATAAAGACTTGCTGTGTCTTCTGCTTTTCTACGTCATACACGTATACTACATACAGTTTTTGTTACCAGTGCTGGTAATGTGTTAATTTTCATCATAAAAGCATTAAGTTTTGTCACAATTTTCTTTGCTGGTAATTTTAATTTTTGTCATTTTCGTGGTAATTTTCATCACAGATACAGTGCACTGGTACATGGCAGCAGACAGACTGCCTGCAGGTTGCCAGATCAGCAGGTATCACAGGCACTTTCTCACCCACTCAGAACAGCCGCTTTTTACAGAAAACACACAAACCTGGCAGCTTTGCATAGATCTGAACAGGTCCGCAAGCTGCTTTGGTTGAAGACATTTTATGAAAATATTTAAACATGAGATTTTTGTCAAGGCAGGCCAAGCTTTACTGTATATTCTGTGACCGGTTATTGTGGTGATGTGTAAATGAGTGTGATCTATATCTCTACAGTTTGAGAACATGAGGTTTGTTTTGTTTGCATTACGTAGTTTTAAAGCTAATGAGAGCATCTTGCAGTGCATTAAAGGAGAGCTGTAATTTATTATGGCTAGTTGTAGAGTCAGCAACAGAGACAGCATCATCCCTGTAGAAATGTAATTTACTATCAGAGGGCATCACCTGTAAATATAAAGAAAATCCACAGGGACAAAGCAATTTCTGTAAGATCAGCTGTAATAAAGTGGGGTACTCACTGTATAGATGTAGTAATAGCCTCTCAAATGTGACTGTGAAGAGAGACAAGTCTATCATCACCATGACGACTTTTGATTTGCTGAAATCTATCTAACCCTATCTTAAAAAGAACAGAAAACTGGCTAATCAGTTTCTGTTAGTGCTGTAACAGGTAAATTCAGAGTAGGCCACACATAAGCAAACTTACAGCGCTGCCATTCTTCTTAGTGTAGAAGAACAAGGTTGTATTTTGAAGCCTGAACCAATATGTCGCCCACCTGATCTTCTATGATGAGGAAAAATAACCAGTCATTCAGATCAGCATATTAAATATCTTTGTCTAAATGGTTAATAATTCAATTCTTACTATCGTATCTTTTCTTTTCTGCAGAAAGCCCTCAAACAATAACTCAGTCTCGTCTGTTGACATGTTGGCCTTCAGAGGATGGTAACTTCCTGCTGTGGTGAGTTTTAATTTTGTCTGCCTTCGTCGTGTGACTTCCTCCTTGGTGTTTCACACCCACATCACCTACACACACTTCTCTAATTGGTTTCACCAAAGTTCCAGTTGCGCACAAGCAAACACTGCATATCTATTTTTAAATTGATTAAACATAATGCTGCGCTCAGGGACTCATAAATGACACCAGTCAGTGTTTATCATTTATTAAATATATCAAACCATTTAATTCCTAGTTGTGTAAATAGCTTGTCATTAACACACATAAGTCTGTGCCAGATCATACAATTCTTTATTGTAAATGCTGGAAAAGTCAAGAAGAAACATTTTAATAGTTTTAGGTGGGAGAAGTACACAGAATGGCTGTTTTAGTAGCATAATCCCCTAGCACTATGGTGTCTCCTAACGTCATAAAAATATAATATAAGGGACAAAGCTCTATTTGAAAATCAGAAAAAAATAAAACAGATGCGGGTAGTGATGATAAACACCATGATGACATCTTTGATAATACTACATACAAAAATACATGAAAAATGTCAATCCCTGTTTCATGTGGCACTGTATAAGCCACTCAAAACAGACAAGAAACCAAAAAAACAGGTTAATAAATTAACACACAAAATAATCAAGTACAAGAGTTCCATGACCTTTATAGACTTTGACGTGGCGCTCCTTTAAATGTGCGGCACCTGCTTGTGATGTTGACTTTAAGTCCAATCCTAAAACTCAAACGTATACTGCATGTACACACACTTTTAAGTCCCTTTTGCCGTGTTTATGGAAATAGCTGCTGCTCTCTGGTCTCCAAACATCTGATTAATAATACTGACCTGAGAAAAAAAGAGGGGTGGGTTACAACTGTCAGATCAAAACATCCAGCCGCTAGATCACATAATGTCGGCAGTTTTTAATTTGATTGATGAACAAGAGGTGTTTCATAAGTAATGCGACCCTTTTCCCCAAACAACGAAAAACCAAACTGAAAAAATGTCCTCGTTTTTAAATATATATAAAATGCATCTATGAGTTGCTTGTTTGTTTCTTGTCCGTATTTCATGAGGGAAGTGGATGAGGTGGGGTTAGAGGGATGATCGTTGGTCAGCCAGTCTTTAATACTTCAGGTGGAAGGGAAGGGGAATATTCGATAAAGGGAGCGGGGACAAAGTAGCCATCGCATGCTTTCGCTTGTCTGATCATCGTTGCTTGAGAAGCGCTCTGTACATGGCGAAGCCGAGCACAGCAAACACAGTGGCGCCAATGCTGGCTCTCAGCCAGAAGGTCGAGTTCTTCAGGTCTGCCTGAGCCATGTGCCTGAAGAGGGAGGGGAGAGAGAGANGAGAGAGAGAGAGAGAGAGAGAGAGAGAGAGAGAGAGAGAGGTTGGGTGAGGAGAAAAGAGGCACAAACAACGCCACCATATTTACCATTTGCTAAATAACAGTAAAGGTAGTTGCCAAATGACAAAAAGATCACGTGATCTCAAAGACCATAAATGAAGAGGCAGCGACTTTATTTCCCTGCATCTCAGTACCTGTGATACCTGCTTAAAACAGGAAGGAACAGGATTTTAACATTTGGTGTGTTTTGAGGAACGAGACAAACAATGATGATACTGACTGAAGAGAAGAAGTGACATTGTGGAGGCTGCTGTAAGATCCACTGGAGGCATGAAAACAGAGAAAACACAAAACACCTTACTATGAAGACTGTAAGGGAGGCAAAGTTATGAAATGTACAATGAGGGAGAAAGCAAAGAGGAGAGAAAGACAAAAGTGATTTATACTCTTTACACAGGGTTCAACAGTAACTTGCTCCTGCAAAAAGTTACTGTATATTTGTATTATTTGTATGTTAAGCACATGAACGAGGATCAGCACCACCTGGTCTTTAATTAAACCCTGCAACACGCACACTAGTGTGTACTGTACGCTACTGTGTACAGGGATCCCCAGCTGGCGGCCCACGGGCCAAATGTGGCCTGCAGGTCCTATCTATCAGGCCCTCAGATGACTTCTCCAAAAATAAATAAATAAATAAATAAATNGCCTGCAGGTCCTATCTATCAGGCCCTCAGATGACTTCTCCAAAAATAAATAAATAAATAAATAAATTTTAATTAAACCTTCACTACCTAAGGTGTTTTTGAGCAATTTCTGCCTAAATGACATACCCAAAAACAAAGACTTATTACTCTGAACATATGATAAAGGGAGTCATTTACTTTGTATCAATTGACAGAAAAGCTTTTTAAATTGTCAGGAAAATGGTTTAGCTTCAAGTTTAGAGATTCTCAGGTTCAACAATGACAATAAAAAACACTAAAAAATATAGGCAAACAGAGGGGTTTTTGAACAGGTTTTTGAACAGAGGGGTAGTGGCCCTCAGATTGGCATACTTGACATAATTTGGCTCTTGGGGAAAACTAGATGGGGAACTCTGCTGTACTTCAAAAGACACAATATGTAACAATGAAAAAACAGGCCAGTGGTTGTGCCCTAGAACACCATGTGCAGTATTTTCCTCAAAAACTGGAGTTCTTCTTATGCCACTCCGTGCCACACCTAGTCATATACCAGCCATGGGCAAGTGAAAACACACACAAGTGCTGCAGGGGGCGCAGAATAGTCACAAATCACTCTGTTACCCAATAAAAGTGGCTGTATGGAGAAGAGTTGGCAGTAGGTATTGTTTATTTTTAGCAAGAGAAGGAGTTTATGTTTACCCTCTAAATCAGCAGGAAGGAATATGAAGAATTTTCTGTTTATTCACTAATGTCGAGTTTAGACGTGTTGCTTAAACAACAGAAGTAGTGAATGACCCAAAACAAGTCAAGTGCCACCTGCTGGCCCCTCACCAGTGATGCAAACAGCCATGTGAGATTTAAACCAGTTATCACCAGAGGGAGGTATCAGAACTACAAAACACAAAATAATAGCGTGAAAAATTATTGATAATTTTTGTCTTTATCATAATCTCTGACTCACACTTAATCAGGCTCAGACATCTTTTCAACTTGTACAAAAGTGCACACATCTTTCTGTCTTTGCTCGTGTGTTCTACTGTTACCTGTCTGAGGATATTAGCAGTTCAGCACAGGCCTCCGTATAGAATTATCCTCCATGTTGGAGCTGCTGCATCAGGCTGAAATCCTTACGCAGCACGTAGCCCCAAATACCCTCTACCCAGCCCAGCAGCCCCCCCACACACACACACCTAGTCATATACCAGCCATGGGCAAGTGAAAACACACACAAGTGCTGTAGGTAGAGCTGGGAGGTACAGCAAAAATAAAATAAAATCCTTGTACCTAGTCTGATGCCAGACGAGATACAGTATAATCTAGTTTTTTTTTTTTTAATAATAAAATGATAATGCTTAAATTACTTTATCTCAGTTTCCTCCTTCATTATTTTTGTATATTTCCCAATTCTAGGAATTCTAGAGATAGTGAAAAAAAATCTCAAAGTATAAAAGATATATTACAGTACTGAGGCTAAACCTCATCGTGGTTTTAAGCTGTTGTAATATGATGAAGTTTAAAACTTACCTTTTTCAAGTCTTAAGGGCTACACATCAATGGCACAACTTTCAGAGCTTTTGTCTGTTGTTTTGATGAGATTCACATTACTTCTGACTTTTTTTTTTTAACAAGACATCAGTTCCTAGTTTGAAAATTTTATGAAAGTACCAAAATTCATATTACATATTGTCAAATTTTGCTGATATTTTGATACATCAAAATATCAACGTACTGAGTCACAGATATATTAATACTGTATATGCTTATATCCCCCAGCTCTACACAGCTGTGTAAGATTTAAACCTAAACACAATGATAACACTGCACACGTAACAAAATGAAAGGCTCCACACACACCACGTGTGGACTGTACACAGCATATGGCAGCCAGATGTGAAGACTGGTGAATAACACTGTCCAGAAATATTACAAAATACATTATTTTGTCCTCCACTGACTTCCCGTTTCTTTGGAAATGACAGCACCTCCAGTCTGTCTCCAATTCAGCTCAGCCTTTCTGGTTTCTGTGTTACTCATAACATGCCTTCATATTTCACACCTGGTTTGACATCAGTCATTCAAAACTAAACTTTGGTACAATAAAGTTCTTTGGATGAGAATTACAAGTTGATTCTGTTTAAAAATGTCTTATTTTGTCAAATTTTCTTGGACAGGTACATCAAGGCAAATACTTTCATGTCCTAAAGACTCGCAGTTACCGGTTTTAACAGATACACTTTATAATCCAGTCAATCAAGCCCTGCAGGAAATGCATTGGTCACTGTGTCAGAGAAGCAATCTTTGATGCTGTCATACTGTGATGTAAGACCATCATAAAGAATTAATGACCAAAGATTTATTCACTAACGATTGTTAACATTCATCTGTGAAAGCTCAAAATTGCCCGTAGGAGCCTTAAAAAGCAACATGACCCCCCTGTTTTACTTAAATCACGCCTGCTTCACATATGCAAAAAAGTCTTCAAACCCTTGAAAAAAGAGGTTGGGCCACTATGCCCCACCCCTGGTGATAATGTCTCTGTTTTTTGGGGTTTTTTAAAAATTTGCCTTAACAGAGAGGCGTGGCCTAACTCAAAGAGACACTGAAGCAGCCTTGAACCTGAGGGGGGCGTGGAGCGCTCACAGCAATCTCATGGATTGTCTTGCCTCGTTTTGAGATCTGGAGGGCAGCAATGCCATGATTTTCAGTGGAAAAAGGGAAAACACAATCTTTAAAGAAACATTCAGATTGGCACCATTACTAAGTGGGCTTCACTTATAACATAATAACTAAAAAATATATCAAATTTGTTCAGTTGCTCTTTACATTTATATTCCCTACACATTGGCTGATATTAAAAGAATAAAAAACTTTCTTAAGTGGCCTTCTTTCAATGTTGACAGGAGTATTTCCTGGCAACTCTAAGCACTTCCTCATAGCTGCCTGTGAATGCAGTGACCTAGACTGTCAAAGTTATTCCAGTGTTGCTCTCTACCCAACTTGGCTTGGGTTACAATATTATGTTAATATATACCATGTTTATTTACAACACAGAACCCAAATCAGTCATCTAACCTACTTCTTGATGAGGCCTATCACTGTGGTGTGTGTCTGCCGCTTCCACTGCCAGAACTGCCTCACTTAGTGATGTGTTATTAATAGTACCAACGACTAAACTATTAATAAGCATCAAGAGGGTTAGAGTTAAATGCATTAGTGTTTATCTCTGCCAAGGTTCATTAAGATCAAAAGACAAACAGGCCAGTGTTGACCTAATAATCACTTCTCACTCACAGAACACACCAATCACCAATCTAACACCATTAACAGCCATTCAAGCTCTGTGCTGATGTTGAATAAATCTTCCCTGTCTTATTTCAAACACCAAGCTCTTCTCCTGTTTACACACACAGGGAAGAAAGCTATTCCCTACTGCCAGTAGATGGCGATATTGTGCTGATGATGCAGACATGCTTTAGATTGGAGATGAGACGTGCAACATTGCAGCAGACAGATTAGAAGAGGGTGAACACATGCAAGAGGAGGAGAAAGAGGGGCAGCCAAAAACATGAATATGAACACCTATAATGTGAAAGGACAAGGAAAGAAAACAATAGATGATAGGAAAACAGGATGAAATGATTGGTACACAGTGAAATCAATATCAACATACTAAAACATTTTGATTTTAAAGATGGCAAGCAGCATGTTAAGGATATATCTGAAGTCTAAATCCACAAGAGATCCAGTTAACAGAAGCTATGACAGGATGCACAGAAGTGGGAGGACAGTAAAAGCAATATCTGTATAATCTCGGGCAATCCAAATTAAAATAAAAGCCCTGTGAAGCTTTTAATGTTCAACTTGTGTTGAGAGTTGTCAGAGAGGTGTTTTTGAACTCTGTTCATAATTCTGTAACCATTATTTGCTGATGGTGCATTATATTGTACAGATGTTAAGCCTATGGTGTACGATAAGTATCTAATAATCTAATATGTGATTCTCAAATTTGTATTATTTTTATTTCCCAGACTGTTATTTTGTTTGCTCCCAAATTGAAGCAGCTGTGGCAGTGGCTTTTCAAAATATTTTAATATTTTAATAGTATTAACAATAATATATAATATTAAATAATATTTAATATTTAATTTATTCATTTAATTTATTTAATATTTATTTAATTTAATAATGAATAATATTTAATAATAATAATATTTAATACTATTTTAGTAATATCTTCTGTAGGTTTAGACTTCAGTCTAAAAAAATGAAAATGACAAAACAAGACTGAAAACATCAAAGACAATCAAGCACTTTTTGATGACTGACAACAGTCGGTGCCAATGAGAAAATGCTAGACAGTATATTAATACTTAAGCAATATTAATACTGAAGGAAATCACAAACATGCAGACATCAATGAGGTTTTCAGTTTGAATGAAGCACAATATCAACTGAAGGGCATGGCTGTGTTTCTCTTATTTACTATGCAAATGATCAGTGTGTTAGTTAAGATTTACACTTTGCATATCCACCTCACAAGACAGGAGGGAGGGTGCAAGCAAAACACCACCCCAGAACATGACAAAAGTTCAGGTCATGTTTGAGTAAAATTAAGAATGTACAAAGTTACAGAAATCCATGCTTCACATTTGTCACTTATTCAGAGTTAAACACAATATTCCAATGCCTGTGTATTCGATTTGATATTTGATCATAAAAACGGCCCTCCACTCATACTAAGACTCCCAGAAGCTCTTTACAAACTAATTTTGGTTCATTAGACCTCTTCTCGGGACTGTGCAGGGGGTGTACTGACTGTGCTTCACTTACACCTCAGTGACACTCCGGACAGGTTTGTTGCACTTTTTAATGTGGAATAAGCTACACTTTTTATGATTAGTTTAAGTTCATGGACTTTAAAGAACCTGCAAACCCTCATAGTCATTTTCAGTTATTCTGGCTGATTTGACTCTTTTAGGTGAAACTGTGCTGTGTGTGTTGAAGTCACCAAACACCTTATTCACCATACAACACCATACTTAAAGAATAATAAAGTTGTAAGTTGTCTGGCTCTAACAGGAGAGTCAGGGAGATGTCAATCAATCACAGTTTGCATACGCCCACACAGTCCTGAGAAGACATCTAATCAGCCAAAACAAGAGGAAACACCTGTGTGGATGTTTCCTGGCCTGTGCAGATTTGCTAAATGTCATGATTAACAGCAAGACGGACACGGTATATTACACTACAGCATCACTACAAATATCACTTATATACAAATATAAGCATCCACAATATGTTATGTTAAAGGACCTTGCCAGCCATTTTGCATGTTTGAGCCTAATATATTACATTTTCATACATGTAACGTTACTGACAATCATTTCCTAAAGGATACTACTGGAATTTTAGCGTTTAAGTGCAATAAAAAGCACGGAGTGATCTGAAAATACTTCCTGTTGTCAGTTCTTCACTACAGCACATGAATGCACCACTAGGAAGCATTTTCTGATCACTCCGCGCTTTTTATTGCTCTTAAAAGCTAAAATGACATAACTTCGAAAAAAACCTGAATATATGTCTTGTTCGCAATGATGGATTACCTATCCCAAGAACATTTCAAGTATCAACAAGTTGATTTTAATAGCGTATCAGAATGAACTCAAACCAATGGCGGCCTTGAAGGTAAGGGAAAAAAAATTTAATTCACCGATCCAGTAACATGCTTTGGGAAATGGTTGTCAGTAACGTTACCTGTATGCAAATTTAATATATTAGGCTCAAACATGCAAAATGGCTGGTATGATCCTTTAACTTTGTCGAATTCATTGCAGAAAATGTCAGCCTTCCTGTCTATTCCCAATGGATATTCTACTCTTCCATTCTTAGCTACTTGTAGTTTCACAGTCTCTCACACACAGGAGTCAGTATTAGGGATCTGGTGAGTACTACAAGCAGTTCATTTGAGACACCGTGCATTTTTCGGCAGATTTCCACACACAGTTACCTCCCTGGCTAGCAGCCCAGGTGTTAGCTGGCACAGCATGGCAGGGAGTTTGCTCACTCTTCCCTGAGTCAAGCGGTGCAGAGTGGAGGGAGGCTGGCTGGAGCTGGAGTGGAGACCAGGACAAATCATCACTGCCAAACCTGACTGCTGGGCTCTTTAGGTATATCACAAAAAAAATGCATCAAGTCTCTGATTCTTTTTCTAGCTAGTTTGAAATAACAGAGGTACTGTGGTTAGAGAGTCAAACCATCAAGTGTAAAACCCAAGCATCCATCACTACAGCCAAAATCTGTGCTGAGCAACTACCAGTGAAAGAAGAGTTTCTCCAACGACGACTAACGCACATCAAAAAACATGATTATTTTAACAATGTTCCCTCAAATAGAGAACTGTGCCACCACTACTTAACCTGTCAAAGTGCCGAAAATGACAAAAATACCAAATATGAATCAACACTAATGGGCAACTATCTGCTTTATTCAGCTATGTTTTAATAAATCCTTGTTACCACTTTATCTTTCACACTGTTGTTTGGTTTCCTGGCGGTGGATATGCAATGCAAACCTGAGCACTGGCCAACACTTAAGGGGAGGAGAAGAGCTGTCGCCATCCCTTTTGTTAGAGAGATTGAGATAAACAACAGCTCCTCCGTGAGCTACCTGGTAGGTCAAAGCACATGGAGGGAGGCACAGAGAAGGAGAGCTGAGTCTATGCTACAACATTAAGCGCTATGAACTTATTCTGTTATGAACCTGTTGAAAATGACCCTCTGGAGTTGGGCCTTAATACTGCGCAGCAGCTCCAACTTGAAAAGGTTCTGACAGAGGCAATAGGTGCACCTGTTGCAGGCACACATGCAGCGGAGACGGATGTGGCTGTGAAAAGACACACAGAAATGCGTGCATTCACCCACGTACAGAGACTAACATGCCAAAAAAAAAAAAAAAAAAAAAAAAAGCACACAGGAGGAGGATAAAGGAGGAGACCAAAGCCACATGTATGACTATCAGGAGGACTAAACCAGAAAATAAAACTCTAAAGTTGTCTAGTCTAAACTTATTAATGTAAGGAAAATTAAACATAAGGAGATGTAAGGAGAGGAAAGCCACAAAGGCCCAAAGACAACTGGATCCTTTCTGTGACAGAAATTCTCATTCAGCAGCTGTGATCTGCTACTACTATGATCATCACAAAGCAGTTAATCACCACTATAAACATTAAATGACAGACTGTTTTGGCAGTGTGTAAATACAGTTTAGGTCTTACACTTCAGTAAGTCCTGGCTGAATCCAACTGACACAGTCTTTAGGGAAATCTTTGATCTACTGTTGCTTCATTAAAACTATCAGTAATTAAAGAGAACCTCAGGCTGCAGCTCAGTGAGTAAATCACTGCATAGACTTTTTTAATTCCTGTTCTAGAGTGCAGCCAATCCAGTGGTTTTAGCAACAGGCAACAGGCTTTCTGGCCTGTTCAAATGACATTTAGAATGCATGACCTAATGAGTGCTAATCTGCTCTGAAGTCTAATCCGATTGGAAAGCTTTGAGGAGCTCAGACACAACAGGCACGACAAAAGTCAAAGGATTGACCTTGTAGGAGGCCCGCAGCAGGCAGGCACCCAGACGACTACAATGACAACAATGAGCGTTTCATTTGCATGCAAACAAGGTATGGAGGGGAGGAAATCAACTTCCTAAACTATCAAGTGAAGCAGTTGGTGGATTCTAAAATTCTGTAGACAACTTCCAAGATCAAATTTGAACGTTTTCTAGCAGAACTGACAAGTTCACATCTACATTTTATCACAGTTTGCGTGGTAACTGGTAATGTTTCTACTTCATGTTAATGTTAGTTCTGTCATCCTATTCTCTCTCTCTCTCTCTCTCTCTCTCTCTCTCTCTCTCTCTCTCTCTGCCCTCTGTACAAATATAATGTGATAAGTGGAATGACCAATGGCAAAAATTTACTGCTAGATACACACACTAGCAAAGACATAAAAATGGAGCTGACACGCACAAAGGAAGGCAGGGAAAGGACTTTCTGAAGGTACAAAGCTGGAAGGGGGTCACCTACATGGGACCACTACTTAGATAAAGAGGTTCAGTACTCACGGATACATGGCCATGGTGGTGAGTCTTGTGTAGATGTCTTTGCTGGGCGCATCGGTGTTGCACGTGAAAGGCTGAGGCGGGTGGAGCTTGTGCTTACGGCAGAACTCATGTGGCAAGAGGCTGTAGTGCTGCCGCATTTCATGTAGGTCTGATTTTGCAGCAATCACCATGCATGGAGTTTTGCTGTCCATGAAATATTGCTGCCAAACATAAGTGTTTTGTGTTACAATGAAAATCTCCAATTTCAAGAAAGACTGTATAGCTAATATATGATTTGTGGAGTGTGAAAGACAAAATGGGAGAAGGACAACATGGGACAAAAGTCCTTGATGGTATTCAGACCAAAAAGGCTGCAGGTTGTATATCTTACAAGACAGTAAGCAGGATGGCCTCCATGCTTTGTTTAACTGATGCTTAAGCGACAAGCATTCTCCCTTTCTGTCTGAAAACCATCCCACTAAGATACAGTGGCATGCATGAAAATGTTGAGGAATATCATATAAATGATCAAACCTTGTACACTTTGGCGCAATATTCAAAAGAGCAGGGGTTGTTGATATCATACACCAGGCAGACCACATCACAGGCTAGGTCCACCTCTGACAGGAAGTCAAAATCTGGCATCACCTCATGGAGCTTAGCATAAGATAAGAGATAGTATAAGATATGAGATACATAGAAATCGAGAGAGAGAGAGGATTTAATATTTGTGCAGAGTTCTAATGCTGATGCACAACAGTAACTTGTAAAACAATCTGATTGTGTAACAGGAATCTAAAGGCTAGATGAGATGATTCCCCCTGTTTAAATGTTCCTCACCAGCAGGTATTTCTCCTGGCCGTAGACATAGGTTGTGCTGATGGCGTAGAAGGACTTGTGGTCTTCCCTGATCTTCCTCTGTCGCTGTGGTGGAAAATACACCAAATCAGTAGCAAACACTCATCGAGGCTCGTCACATATAAGACTGTTTGCATAGTTTAAGTCCTTGTGGTGGATCAACTTTACTCTGTTGCGTTGTTTACATTTATTACGGCTGGCTGCCCACTAACAAGAAAAACAGGACTTGGCAAAATTGACACAAGCAGCTTATTCACTGGACAAAACTCTGCTAAGGCTACATGAGACGGCAGTGACTTCACAAATACCTTGATCTCTCTGATTGAATCATTTTGTGTCCAATAATGAAGCAAGGAGTTTTCTGAATAAAGACAACTGATATACACCCCGACACATTTTAAGGCTCCTACAGACTGTGTGATTTTGGGGCTGTCACAAAGTTGACAATCGTGATGAAATATTGGTTGTCAATCCAAAATGGTGGTTCTACATTATTATTAAACCCAGCCCAATGGCCAATTTAGTGCTCCTATAACCAGTCAGCCTGTTGCAAAATTCTGACAGTGTCATAAATTTAGGTCCAAAATCTCATAGTTTTACCAGTTTGACAACCCATGTCTACAAGCTGACCAGATGGGTGACAAGCTGATGACATGTTGCTGCCTGCAGAGCTTTTTTCTGCTTATGGTATGGTTCATCACACTATCAGACATTCATCAAACATGATATCTTAGTCTGACACATAAATTAATTTCAGTGTTACATGCAATGAATGAACGCATAATCACAGTTTATACAAGATCCAGATGATGTGGTCGCGCCAGTTTTTCCATACCACAGCAATAATGACCTGACCTCTGCATTCCAAACACAGTCGGATGTTAGCTAGTCTTCTCTTAAACTGATGTTCCTGTTTTTCACAGACCTGCAGGTTCCTGCCCAGGAAAGCTTGAAGGAAGCCGCTCTTTCCACTGCCCTGGGCCCCCAACACGTTGCAGCAGAAGACGCTCCGCTGCGTCTGCTTCTTCTGCAAGTCAATACGCTTGTTGCGTGTCACTGAGGCAGAGCAAGCAAGAATCCACGTGAATAATGTGAACATAAGCAGTGATAATCATGGATTTCATTTGTAATATACTTTTTATAAAAAGCAAACAGCAAAGCCAATTACAAGAGGTACAAAAGGGGTAGAATTTTGTTGTTAAAATCAAATGGCAACTTTGTAGAAAAACAAATATTTTACTTTGACTAACAAAAAATTAATCAAAACGATCTGTAGACAGGGATGCATGTAAAGCTTCCACACACAGCCTTTATTATTATGTAGAACTAACAAGTAACCACAGTGCTGTTGCTAAAAACCAACAGAATTAAAAACTTACCTGTTATGGCAGCTGCTTGGGACTCCTGTTCATAAATGATGGAGTAACCAAGGTAACCCAGGTACTCCAAACTACGCTGCACATCTAAATATGTTGTTAACCTACCACAGGAGACACACAACAAGCCCTGATGAGTCTGGTGGTAACGGAGATGAGATTTTAGTCAGTAATACTGATGTAGGAGTGAATGTGTATTTATTCCAAATACTCCTGACTCACGTCCACTGGGAGAGGTATCCCTGGTATGTGAGCCAGCCCTGATCGTTAGTGCACACTGTGTTGTTGACATCTGGACCCCAGGGCATGTAGGGAAACACTTTGAACAAATCTTTCAGCTCCTCTGGCGATAGTGCACAGTCTCTGTCCTGGATCATGCAAATGTACATGCAGAAATTTAAACAACTTCAGATTTTCTTTGACCCAAGAAAATTGGAGCCATTACATGAGGCTTGTTTAGTTTTCTTAGAAAAAGAATTCCTGTTTTCTTACAGTGTTCAAGAACA
This sequence comes from Lucifuga dentata, assembly GCA_014773175.1. NCBI lineage: Eukaryota > Metazoa > Chordata > Actinopteri > Ophidiiformes > Bythitidae > Lucifuga > Lucifuga dentata. The sequence goes on from VXCM01002677.1 coordinate 185,237, forward strand.
GAAACAGGGCAAAAATGGATCTGACTCACTTTGTCGTGTTTGTCAAAGACACTCTGGAGGAAAAGGTAAGCGTTGTGGTTAAGCTCGGTGGTGCAGTCTGTAGGGATCTTTATCCTGAAATACAAAGATGGACAGAAAAACACAGACAAGGGTGCTAAGAGAGCAGAACACTGATCATGGAGCACTGATTGTGTTTTAAGAATTTGATCACGTAGAAGAGGAAGTGATGTGTCAAATCAATTTAGATCAACTGATTTTAAAAGAAGAACCATATAAACACAAGACTACAAATGATAACAATGACATTAAGGTATGCTATCATCGCTGAGATTTGACTTTTGCGTGCTGTACTTTTTACGCAATTAATACATCTTCCCTTTACTGAGCTCCTTAACAAGGCAGAAACAGACATCAGAAAAATACTGTTCTTGACACTATGTATAGTGATTTTTTTTTTTTTTTTTTTTNTTTTTTTTTTTTTTTTTTTACAGCAGTGATGAATGAGGGAAAGCTTATTTGGTTTATCAAACACATCCTACTTGCTGGTTAAGTGTCAACAGTGCTGTTGCTATGATGATATGCTGAAGCTGAGCAGAATATGTGCTAGAAACTACACTACAGGCCAGAAGTTTGAGGCCACCTCCAGATTTAAAAAATTAAAAAAAAAATCATCATTACACTGTTTGTTTTACAATTTATTGCACAGGAAATGCCAAAAACATATAAAATAAATGTAACTAATTTTCAAGAAGAATTTGCACTTTGAAGTCATTTCAGGCTCAAACTTTGGTTTCTGGTCAAATCATAATTCTCAAATACCCCATGTAAAACATGGAGGTGGTTGCAGAGCTATAGCATGAGCAGACAAGTTAATCACAAAATGATCTGGAAGAAGGCAGACAGCAGGCTACTGAATAGAACGCTAAAACACAGAAGCAAGAGAGTTTGGGCAAGGGAGTTGGAACACAACTGGAGTATCAGTGCACTAATACAGACTGGGCATGCCTTCAATAAAAATAATTTCTTAAGCCATAGTGGCTACATAATGTACTGTTGTTGACAAATTCTTCTTATTTCATATTTTTGTAATTTCCTGTGCAATAAATTGTAAAAAAAAACAAAACAAAAAAAACAGTGCTGTACTGATGATTTTTTTTTAAATCTGGGGGTAGCCTCAACTTCTGGCCTGTAGTGTAAATTTCAAAATTCGACATCGCTGTCTTTATTACATCTCGTACCCTGGAAATGCAACCAGAAACACTAAAACCTAAACCCTGCACTCACATGGGGAACAGGTAGTCCTGCGTGAGCTCGAGGTCATCATCATAGCCAAATCTCCTCAACACAGTCCAGGTAGTCTCGTGTCGCCCTCTCTGTATGAAGAGTGTGTGCAGGAACAGGAAGCCTGCAACAGAGAGCAAATGGGACGAGGGGGATTAAGAGATCAACACTAATGAGAAATTAATGACCACTCTGATAAACCGATGGACTTAAAGGGAAAGCAGATAAGAGGGATTATTAAAAAGAAATTTTGAAGAATGAATAACAAAGAGGGAAGAATATGATACAGGTGCATAAGATCTAACCTTTGAGTGTGAGTCCGTTGTCCTTGACTCCATCTGTCATGTTCCTCCTGACCACATTCTTCACATCCTCTAAGGCCTGCGGTGCCAGTGGTGTATTGAAACAAGTTCTCTGTACACATAAACACCCACACACACACAAAACACACCCAAAGCCATAAGCTGCAAAGTGTGTCGTGTATTTTAAAGTTGGTTCAGGTCCAAACGGCCCCGAACTAGTGTTTTCACTTTCTCTTTCTTCTTTCCCTTACATTTTCATAAAGCCTGATGCCAGTCAGGTTGTCCAGGTTGTGCTTCTGAAGAAAGCTTACTTACATAGCCATGAAAACTAACTTGACAGTGACATTATTACATCAAAAAAATCAAAAACATTACCTGGAAGAAATTGAGTTCATTGTCGTTAAGGATGCCATCATTGTCCAGGTCAGACACTTTAAAGATTCTCGTTAAAGCCTTTACGCAAGACGGTTTCAGCTGCAATACAAGAGAAATGAATTCATTTAGTTGGTTATACACACTGCACAAAAACTGTAGTGAAGAATCTTACAACAGAAAAACCATGGCAGCTAACTAAAATGATGACATCTTTATAACTTTGTGTTACAGCATTATTCTGGTTGCTGTGGGAAGCGTGGGCACTAGCTGAGGACCGGCTCCTGTGGGCCTCACCTCCTTCTCCTCAGGGCAGTACAGAGGTCCTGTGGGGTGGAGCACAGCTTTCTGTGCGTAATAGAACAGCTCAGAGATGTTCTTCAGGTTTTTGGCAGAGCACTGAGGAAAGAGAGGGCAGGTATAAAGGTGAATTCCTGAGCTAATGCAGATCTTTGAAATTATGCCTCTAATCACATGGCGAGGCAGGAAGTGTCAAGCTCGTGTGAATGCTTTAAAGTGGCCTCTTACGAATTCAATTTCTGCTCCCTTTGATGTAATTTTGGACTCTAACCCTAGATCTACTGGCCCATGAAACACTGATCCACATGTTTCTCACAAGTCCAACTCTGTGTGTGTAACTCTGTGTGTACGTGTCTGTGTATGAGACTGTCCCAAAACTGTGTCCTCTTTGTATATGTGTGTTCCCTCACATCCTCCCCAGCTCCCTCTTTTAGCTCTGTAACTAATCCAGCCGAGGAGGCATGACTAGCAGTCACACACAGAGGGAAATTTGAGTTCAACAGTAATGCAGACAGATTCTTCTCTTACGCCCCTCAGCACAGCCTCAGTCTGTCCGTCAGCAGGGTTGACCCCACAGGGTTCAGTCATTTCATCTGATCGTGACTCAATCAGGTTGGCTGAGTGTAAGTGGAGTCAGGAGTTGGGCTGCAACCCAAAAGCAGCTTGGGACCAATCTGTCCTCCACAGGCAGCATCGCTTTGCTCGAACTGGACTCTCAATATGCTCTTCATTTTTAATTTGCCACTTTATCATGTTCAAGTGCCTCGTTGCATTTTATTTGTATAACTACCTGAGCGGGACTTCGCTCTGTCTGTCTGGAGCCAAAATAAACTCAATAAAAATCCAATGATGTCCAGGCAGTGAATATGAGTGTGCGAGCGTGTGTGTTTGCATTGATCTCTCTTACTTCTACGCAGGTCTCGATGTCCTGATACTGGTTCATGATTGGCAGGATGGTCTCCATGCTGCTGTGTTCCACCAGGTCTGACTTGTTCCCCACAAGGATCAACGGCACCCTGCAGTAAAGCCACATATAATGCTGATCTACTGTATATAAGCTTCATATTATCCCTGATTCCCATTACATGCTATTAGTCTCAGCAACAGATCTGCTGACCCTGCCTATTAATTAAGCAGCTTTCAAGAAATTAAAGCTTTCAGCAGATGCAGATAGGCAGTGACCAGATTTATGCATTTTTGTTATAAGTTAGGTTAAACTCCAGCAGATATACATATGTTTTTTGGCTAGAGCAACCACGTCAGCTGACACGGCATAATCACAGAAAAGGCAACAAGGCAAAATATAAAAATGCTTCAAAATGAATCAGCCAGTCAGCAAAAATACTCCAAACTTTAATTTTACAGCTACAGATTTCCAGGAGCAAGAACACAGTTGCACATAAATCATTTCAACAAAAATAAGATGGCTGATACAGTACCAGCAAACTGACCTGACCCAAAGTAAGACACACACACATACACACACATAAAACACCTACCAAAGTGACATGAACACACCTGTTATCCTTGTCTATCCTGTCATTTATGAGGGGAATCCAATGGCTTGTCACCTAGAGGAGCAAATCACAACATCAAACACTGAAGCATGAAAAACGATGACAAGTGAACGCAACATCATTTTATTTCATTAATATATGAGCAATAGGCACTATGGTTCACAATTTGCTTTGTTGAGCACAGAGAGGATTCATACTCACCTTCTCAATGGACTTCTTATTGTTTACTGAGTAAACTATGCAGATAACATTTGCCTGTGGAGAGAAGTGGTGACATCAGCAGACAGTGGTGATGTGAACTGTGCACCATGTGTCAATATTTCAGATCAGAGTAAGAATTAAGTCTGACCAACCTTAGATATTTCTTGAAACAGCTGCTCGTCTGACTGTTCTGCTTCTAAGGTGTGAAAAGGGGAATTAGTGTTGTCAAGTCTTGATACCATTACTAAATCAATGTACAGTATTCATTAGTAAGCATGTCTAAATCATGATTTTGCCTCTGACCCTGATCTGAGTCCATTAATATTTAATAGATGCCATTAGTCCAAATCATTTATTTATACGTTCCTATATGTTACAGCATTACAGTAAACACTTAACCAAGTTTTCCTACTGAGGTTTTTGATAGTGCCCTGTAGTGTTTTGTACATCTGTGGAGAGGCAAGGTTCAGTGTGTAACAGCAGTTTAGGCAAGATTTTGGACAGCATTCCTCCATTCCCAGCATGAACAAAAAAACCAAAAAAAAACAAAGCCCAAATGCAGAATTCACAGCAGCAACAGCAGATATTATTGATAATGTGTGCTGGCTATTTATTTGTTCATTCCAATGCTGGGTTTTATGAATAGATAATAAACAATTTCTCTACGGTGATAAATAAAGTATCTATCTATATCTAGATTTCAGTGTTTTAACAGAACACAACACAGCAGTTTTGACACCTTTTGTACTCTGAGCACAATAAAAAAGTATCAAATTTCAGATCGGGTCACAACATCCTTACATCATTTTCATATATATATATGATAGAGTGGATATGTATTCACCTAGATTCCAAATGAATAAATCTGACTGGAATATTGGTTCTGGGGCACTGTGTGTATGTGTTACCTGAGTAGTCCACAATATGTGTGGGCACCCTCTCGGGGGTGACATCTGCCGGGATGGTGATCTCCTCAGCTCGGAGAGGAACCTATTACACAGATGACAATGATCAGAACTATGAACAACAGCAACAGAGCTCAATATTGGGCAAAATTGGGTTAAGAAAAGGATTATGTTTAATTTTCAATGTCTTGCTTGTTTCTGACACCACTATAACCAACAGACACTTAATAACTAAAATAACTTACATATACCATTAGGTTGCATATATTCATGTAATGATCATTACAGTTACCATCATCTGTTGGTACGTACCTCATCAGGAAACTCTTCACTGACCAGAGACATGATCAGCGACGTCTTCCCCACCTTGGCTGTGTGGACACAAGAAAAGCATTTTTATTGCAAGCTAGCATTTACATGCCTCTTTTACAGCAGCGGAGCGTTAATATCTGAAATCTCTGCCACCTCCTGAGTATTTTTAGCAACATTTGAATGCTGTGTTTGTAAGTGACAGGGCAGATAAGTCAAGTACTATAGTTCTAAAAAAGAATGCTGTCGGCATTCAAATGAAGCCACTACAAAACTGGATACTTTGGAGACATTAATAAATTATTTTTGTAGATAGATTAGTGTAAGAGCTGCACAACACTGTAGAATTTGATCTATTCTATAATCTATTGAATCCTATCTTTGTGAACCTTGCAATGTTGGCACTTGTCAGAGAGGAATCAGTTCAGCTCTATGGTAATTTTTATGGCTGTAGTGTTAATAGTTTTGTTGTACTGAATTGCATTTGTGTTGCATTGCACTATATTACAGGCATTTCTAATTTTTTTTTCATCCCCATTTACTCACAAGGAGAACTGAATATTAGAAACACTTCTCAATATATATTATACATGAGCAGCCTTAAAAAATTAAGTTAAATCAGCACCTCTTTGAAACAAAAACCTTAACATTGTAAGCTTCATAAAAATAGGAACTGTTGCAGGATTGTACTATGGGATTGTAGACGTGTGCCTAATAAACTGGCAACTGAGTGTAAATACACATTATGATTTTGCAATATTTGCGCTCAAGTTCAAAATAGAATGTTTTAATCTACACTGAACTAAAAGCTGCAGCATAAAGTGGAAAGGCCAAACCAAAATGACTTTTTCTTGAAACAGCCAAAACATGTAAGGCCTTTTGGATTGGAAAATTACTTGCAATCCAACTCAGAAGTCTAGATAAACAACAACAAATCCTGTACTACAGTATACTATACTTCACAACACTGCAGTAGGCACACAACATGTACCTGTACCTCTCTAAGGAACAGTCAGCACCGACCAGCCTGATGTGGCAATGTAGGCCAGCCTGCATCACCACAACTGTAATATAAATAGTAGTGACAGCTGATTTAAAGAGTACAAACAGACCAGGTGAAACAGATTAAAAAAAAAAAAAAAAAANAAAAAAAAAAAAAAAAAAGGTTTCTGTACTGGCTTGCAATTACAAACCTTTAAGTTTGCCAGTGCCTTTAACTGAGTCATCAGAATTTAGCCAGAACTTACCGACTATCCACTGTACCCTTTCAACCCAGACTCTCCTTCTTATTAAACTTATTTTACATTATTTTTATACTTTTCTTATGTAATGTATAATGTCTTATGTAAATCACTTTGAAAGGCCTTTGCGTCTGAAATGTCCTAAATAAAACTGGGGGGGGGGGGGGNGGGGGGGGGGTGACCAGAGTTTCAGATCTTGCATTCAGAAATTGTATTTAACCATTAAAATCCCATTTTGTTATTTGCTATTGTTTTGTGTCACGAATCTGCGTTTACTGTTAATTTTGTACGACACAGTCAAAGGTCAAATACATTCACATTCTATATTACACAACTGGGGATTTATTACAGATACTACTACTAGAAGATGGCAAGTAAGACACATACCACGTTAAATACATTTACATTCGGGTATTTAAGTGAATTTTAACGCAAACGTGACATTTATTTATTATATATGGACAAATGTTATAACTTAGTTGTATGGACGCGACAGTTTGTAGTAGCCTCGTTAACAGATTGTTTAGTTATGTCTGAAGGGTATTAGGTTGAACATGCCATGGAAGTAAATGGAAACCACTCGTGAGAAAGTCATCACCACAACTATGTGTTACTGAAGTGGCTACCAACAAGACACAAGCTAATGCACTGCGTATTAACACTGCACATTATACCTCAGCGTTTACTTTTAGATGATTTTTTGTATTTGGTAAAGTCCAATCACAGCGGTAGCCACTAGCTTTCTCGTTAGCATTCAAGCTAATACAGCCTTCACCAGCCTCTGTTCAACTGTCGTGCCACTTACGTTCCCCTACGAGTAATATCCTCACGTCCTTTCTCATGTTCGAGATCTTCTTTCTCCACAAACGGCTGTCTTTATTATTTCATCGACTCCTCCGGATGCCGTCCTCCTACTCCAGCAGTTTATCTAACACCAGGCCTGCGCACTCGGCTGCTGCCGCTGTCAAACTCTCGCGTCTTTGTAGGACAAAACGGACGGACACTTTTCTGTATACCTTTCTGTTTTCACACGTTTCTTCTAAACTTGCGACTTCTCGGTTCAGCAGTAAAGTAATTTTAAAAGTTCTTGGTGAGACATATTTGTGTCATTAAACGTAAATCACACTCTTTTTAATGCTTCCAAGACATTCCGCAGTAAGATATTGCAGGAGCATGCCTGACCTCAAGTACCGGGCTACAGCAAGCCGCAAGAGTCAAACTTCATCTACAATTTTCATAACGAGTTTACTGCCCCCTGCCGTTAAAGTGAGAAACTACACCAAGTACTCCCAGCCTCTGCGTCTTGGATCCCGGGACAGGATTACCGCAAATCTGAAACACATTTTTAAAATGTAGTGACAAATGTGACAAAAATATGTTTGGTAAAGTTTAAATGAAAGAAAAATAAATTATTGATGTGAAAACAAACATGCAGTGAATGACAAGAAACAAGCAGCTCGTCCTGTTTTATCTTGACCGCGCCTCCTTCACATATCAAAAAAAAAAGGTNTGGGTCACTACGCCCCTCTCCCCCATGAGAATCTGTTTTTATATGCCTAGATAGACAGGTGTGGCCCAAATCAAAGTGTCAGTGACAGACGTGTACCCTTGGGCCATGGAATACATAGCAATGTCATGGACTGTCTTGTCTCATTTTGAGATCTGGAGGGCAGCTAAACCGTGATTTTCGGTGGTAAAAAAGGGAAAGCACGGCCTTTACAATGAATTCAGAATGGCACCAGAATCAAATGATAGCATCAAAAAAGTGGATTTGGTGTGAAATTGCTCTTTAAACATGGTCCATTATTTTGTTGGGGGAAATTAAAGTTTTTCTGCTTCCATAGGGGAGTTCAGATGTGCAGCCAATGATGATGGTTGCAGGTGGTGTACACCACACCCTTGTGTGGATCCCCCACCCTATGGTTGAAGACTCAGCTAAGACCCTCTTGAATCCTTCTCCCAAATGCTTTTTTACACCACAGGCATTTAAGTATAGTCAAACAGTGTTCCAGGCTTTATTCCATCACCAGTTTCAATGATTAAGAAATTTAAAATATTAATGTCTGAATGAGGAAGCTGCATAAGAATACCACAGTAATGAAGATCTATTGCTAATATTACAGCATGGTACAGTAGTATATCTGATCAGGATAGTACTCAGTCTGAGATGAAGTATCAGATTCAGTGTCAGTTGATGTGGCGAATGAAAGACTTTAAGCCATATTGTAGCACCGAGTGCAGTCAAAGTCACATTTCAAGCTGTTTTACAGCACAAGATGAGGTACTGTCAGTACTGACAGCAACAAATTATTCTCACCAAGAGCAAGAGCAAGAGTTCAGAAACAACAGACCACAGTTCATCTGTTGTGCTGCAGTAGTTCAGTCACTTGTGTTTAACGCTGAATTTCTCTCAGCTTCACTCCATTTACGTCTCTCTGTCATTCATCTTTTATGTCTGATGTTGGCTTCAGCTGGAATGAGAAAAGGTTGCAGTGTGATTATCATGGATTTATACAGTATAATACATTTGGTTGAATTTCACTTGTACAAGTTTGCACAAGAAAGTGTGAATGCAGAACTATAATGCCATTGTCAAATCCAATGCATAGATATCCAGGAGAAATTCCAATTAGGTACAAAATGTATACATCTGGTTTCACAAGGGGTGTAACTACAATAGTACACTTACGAGCAATGTAGAAAAATGGAATGGACTCATCTAATTTTGTGTATCTCTATCTAGGTTCCTGTTTGACACTAACGTGGTATGTAACAAAAATTGAGACTTATTTCAACTTAATAAACTAACTTGATAAACTTCTGTCAGTGATGCTGGAGGGATTTTTATCCCAGTCTGTTTCTTGGCTGCTCCCCAAAAAAGTCCTTCATATCTGATAACATCATTATCTGAGGTCAAATAAGTTCCAGATGAAACCTTTTTGAGAAGATGTGACCATCTGACATAATCACTGCAGGTTCATCCAGTTTGTCCACTTTGGACTTACAGACATTTGGGCACATTTGGAAGATTTAAGTTATAACCACTTAACTCAAATGATGATATTATACCTAAAAACAAAAAAAAAAAAAGAAATTACCATTGCTCACTTCCTTATTTGTCAGGGTCAGAACTTATTCATCAACCCTCACATGGTCTAAATCAGTGTTCCTTAATACTGTTCCTCAATTATCACAGCAGCTAAATCACATCTGTTCACTTGATCAAGAGTTGATGCTTCCCTGACCTTGACTGGCTGAACATACTTAATTTATCTTAACAGATGTAGGTAGAGCAGTGAGAAATGGGAAATATGCAGCCTTGTGAGGACCAGAATTGAAAATCACTGGTGTAAAACAAAATCCAATCAACTTGAAACTCATTTTAAACCTGACTGGACAAAATACAACACGGTGAACTTTGTAACGGTAGATATTTTGTCTTACCGTGGCAGCAAATGATGTAATAATACCATTACTACAGCTGGCATGTTGGCTCACTAGCATGTTTTCTGACACACCCAAACGCAACTACAGCTACTGTTAATTTTAATTTTTTTTCAAACAAAGACAAATTTTGTCTTTGTTGGAACTGCACTGAACAACAATGCATACTCTTGTGAATATTCCCTGTATAGTATTTTGGAGACTTGCTTACTGGTGTAATCCTGTGGTGTCATGGGCCTGGACAGGACCTGTCTGAGGACGTCCAGCCACTCTCTCTGCTCTCTCTCCTGCTCACACATGAAGACAAACTGTCGCTCTGGTGTCTCTACCGTCACGCCACACTTCCACTTGTTTCTCCGGGCATTTTGTGGCACACACGCCTTCACCGAGTAGCCGTTGCGCTCTGTGCCAATAAAAATGACCCCTAATTCCTCTGCATCCTACAAATCACAATAACGAAGCAAAAAACACACAAAACAATGGTTTAAGTATCAGACAAGCAGCATAGAGTACATGAATAGAATGATAACGGGTTTTGTCCTCACCAGCTGGCCTTTGAAGTAGAACAACTTCCTGCACTGAGAGTCCAAGATAAACCATCTCTTTTTGAATGATTCCTTTTGCTGTTAAAACATGGGTTTAATATAGTGTAAACTCTCTCGAGTCTTTTTCTCCAATTTATCATTCAAATGCATGATTTCCTACAGAAATCAAAGGTACTATAGCTGCTCACACAGACACATTATTGGGACCATCAACCAGTCCCCATAACATTCACCATTTATTTTAGCCCTAAAACTTTTTGGGGATAAGGTAAGAATTAGGATTATGCTGTTTCTGAATCTGATTCAGAATCTGATTAAGCTAATTAGGATTATGCTTGGGGATGGTTAAAGTCAACCACCAGGAAATGAGAATACAATGTCCCCACAAGTGATGTAGTAAAACTTGTAATGTACAGTGTATACCTGTATACAGTACGATTTACTGTTCTTGGTAGCTTACCAGTGGTCCTGTCTTTTCCATGAATCCCTCTTTGAGGTAGTTTCTTGTTATCCATGGTGTCAGCTGACAGAGAAAAGGAGCAGATATTAAGATTCAAATAACAGAAAGAAAAAAGACAAGATGCTTTTATCCCCCAGATTTGGTCATTTTGATATGGATTCTTTGGATAATAAAAGTGAACTGAGCTATGAATTACTTGCTATTTTAAAAGTGTGGTAAAGTACAATAATATCTAAATTGAATATTTATATAAACATTTGGTATTGAAACACCATTGTGAGCATTTTCAGGTTTATTTGGTTGTGAAAAGGTTACCTAAACAGAACGTAAGTGTGAAAGTCAAAAAAAAAAAAAAATTTACATGCTAAAAATGCAGAGACAGTCTATAGTGAGTCATTTGTTGTATGCTTACTTCTTCATCACTTCCGGTTGGGTACGCCGTTCTCAGGTATGCATACCGAGCAGCCCGAATAGAATTGTACCATGTCACTATTTCCTAGGGTAGAAGAAGAAGTGCTGAGTTTTCCCACAACCCCAAAACTATCAACATATGGTCTGCCAGTTATTGGTATTTATTCTTTTGAAATTCACAGTCCCACCTCAGAGCTCTCATGGTAAACGTAGAGGTTCCTGGTATGATCGCCCTCCTGATAGGTGAGCTGCAGGCCATTGGGGTGGCCGATCTTCTCAGGCTGAAATGTGGCATTCAGGTCCTTGATAGAGATCACAGCCTTCGGGCCTTTAGACTCCTACATCATGAAAATTTTACAAGCACAGACAACACAAAAAGTGCATTTAATTACTGTTGTAATTCCACTGATTTGTCCTTTTAACCTTGTAACCTCAGAAAACGCCAGCAGTATCAAAACAATTCCACAATTTAAGGTATTATATGTAAATTTTTACAGCTCCTAAAGCCAATCAGATCAGCTGCAGTTCCTATTGGAAGCAGAATCTGACCAATATTAGAGGATCAATATATGTTGGCAGACAAAAATAAAAACTGCAACACAGTTCATCTGTGTCTGAGCTGCGGGGAACTCACGTCATCCTTGTTGAAGTAAGTCAGGGTAAATTCCCTCTCAGATAGTACAAACTTCCTCTTCAGAAATTGTGCATTCTCTTTCCCCTTTTTCCACAGCATCCCTTCATAGAAACCTGGAGTCAACCCAAGAAATCTACTGAGTCACATGTGCTTCGGTATACAGTGGTCTTACTGAAAAGGTTTTGGTTTCACAGCCAAATAGTCGCAAAGAGTGACATCCGGTTTTACACTTCCTGGCTGTTGAAATCGTTCAGTGAGCAAAGAACAAGTTTTTCCTGCACATATCTACATGTGTATGAGGAACAACCATATATGCTTGTAACATAGCAACAAAATACACCTGTACAATATGAAATTACTTCACCTGTGGTATAAGAGAGAGGCGGATACTTGGTTTCTCCTGTGAATTCTGTCCTTTCATATTTGGCTCGTATCCACTGCTCTCTCAAGACGCTGTGGTTCAAAGACAAAAAAAGAAAGACATTACAATGCTGTCAGACAATACTAGCCAAACGCAACACACTCATGCAATATAAATCCAACCACATATCTCCAAATAATTACTTCTACAGCTACCATTCAATAGAAAGTATAAAACTAGATTTTATTAATATCTGACCCAGCAACAGATAGGCCACTTATATTTCACTTCTACAGTTTACAGTTCCACTTTTCTGTCTTTTCCCTCGCTGTGACACTGCTCTGTCAGCAGTTTCTCATTTTCAATTTCTCACCCAGCATCTAATTTCACAGACATTAGGTCACTAAGATAGGTAAGATAGTGTACAGTGGAAAAACCCATCATACACTGGAAAAAAAAAAAAACTTACACNATAGGTAAGATAGTGTACAGTGGAAAAACCCATCATACGCTGGAAAAAAAAAAAAACTTACACACAGTCATCTTGCTGAGGCCTGTAGTAGTACGGCGGAACAGCTTTCTCATACAAATCTCGGACTTTGGCATTACCGTGGGATTTCATGAACTTCAGTTGTCCCAGTTCCCAAAAAAGACACACAAATATACAAATTGGACTAAGTCAATTTTCACTTGAAGTTACTAAATAGCTTGTATTTATGCATTCAGGGCATTTTGAAACATTAACAGGGATGGAAGTTTGATCAAACAGTCTATACCTCCACCAGCTCATCATCCCAGAAGTCCAGTTTTACGGATTTGACTCGGCTGGACAGGCTGTGGTNCCTCCACCAGCTCATCATCCCAGAAGTCCAGTTTTACGGATTTGACTCGGCTGGACAGGCTGTGGTGGATACCAGAGCAGTTCAGACACACAAACACACCCATCTTGAAAGATGCCCAGTCTGGATCTGAGGTATAAAGGGGATGGGGAATAACATGCAACAATTAGTGGCAATGTGGGCTTTTGTATGACCCAGCTGATTGTTTATCAAAGCAATGCCAATCACAGTCTAGTCAGTGAGCCCTTATTAGTGCTAATCTAATACTTGCTACATAGAATAAAGTCAACATGGATATAATATTAATTGAAATGGTTTCTATATCAAAATTTTGTCTAAATGCCCCTATTCTTTTATTGTGTTTAACGAAATTACATTTTGTCCTACAATATCATATATATAAACGCGTCATAATTTTTTCTGATATTATTATAGTTTCAAATAATAATCAAGCCTGAAAACATGTGAACACACCAGCACATATGTGCTCATTTAGCAGCACGTACATTATGAAGCCTGTGAATGCATGAATGCACATGAACATACCAGGAGCGCCGCAGTCTGCACACTGCTTGTTATCTGGCCGTTTCATCAGTTCCAGTAAGATCTTTTGGTTCTTCTCTCGGTTTGACATGTTGCTACAAAGTCAAGATCTCTTCCCCGGTACCTATGAATCCCGCTCTCTAAAATAAGCATGGCAGTCAGTCTCACACGTGGCGAAACACTAATTACAATCTGTAGGAAAGTGGAAGTTACAACAGATCAGTTCAGGATGTCACAACTCAGCGCAGATAGGCCCACCCACCTCTGGCACCCAACCAGCTGCATCGAAGGAGGAACAAAAGGTAGGTGACACTGTTTCTGTTTACCTCCATCTACATGCACCGTGCCCTCCCTCCACCTCTGCAAGCTGATGATGCACATTTGCATCCTCTACACTGTGGAGCAAAGGGCAAACCCACTTAAAGCTGCACAAGCTCCAGACTTTCCAGCATAACCAAACAACCAAACTGTTTTGATGAGTGTTAATATGCAATATTTAGCTATCATTTTGAGCACAAGGCAGTAAGTACCTCAGAATCTCACCTGGCTGGACTGTTGGAAGGCTGGAGGTGAGACGTTCATCCCAGACACTTTGGACTTTGTTAAAGACCAAGTTTGTTTGGGCAGATTAGAACACAATTACAACTTATTTTTCGTTCAAACAATTTAGTAAATGTTGAAAATGTTTGAACGAATTCATTCAAAAGTACAATCAATACAAAATAGTTAGTCCTTTAAGATAAAATAAATCAATTCAGTTGTGGGGTCTCTTATTTCTGTGACAAATTAAAGAAAGTTCAATAAAGCATATAAAACAGGGATTTTAAACAGGGAATTATTCTACATTAATTTGGTGATTCAGTGTTGATAACAAGTTTGCAAGTTTCTGCGATTAATCACAGAAATCTGTGCGATTAATTACAGGTAGTTCATTTTTTTAAATTGATTCACAGCCCTAGCCAAAATACAATCATTCAGTATATCAATCATGTCAGTTCAGGAGAGGCAATTCTACCAACCAAATTATAATTTGTGGACTAATTGTTTAAATAGTAATAAACCTTTATTTGGTCACAAAAAAAAAATCATTGTGAGCACCATGTGTCCATATTTAGTGGTAAGAAAGAAATCTAAAAAAATCATTGTGATAAAAATGAAGATGGCATTTGCTGCTGAAAATCATGAGAACTTTCTTCAAATATGCCAAAATATGCACTGACAGTACTTTTTATGGAGTATGACATTATACATAGAGCTTTTACATAGAAAACCACATTCTATTTTACATGTTAAACTTACAAAACATTAATGATCCATACATGCTCTTCAAAAGCAATTTCTATTCATTGGCAGCTTTGCAAAACGCAAAGCAAACTGGTAAATGAGGCTAAAAGAATACAATAAAACACTACTGTACACCAAATGAAATCACAGCACAGCTTTATATTACAAAAATCATATGAAGTAATTGTGATTAGTGCAGTCATTAATCGCACGAGAATGTGCTGTATCAGAAAACAGAACCATGTCGGACGTGAGGTTATTTAGTTGTGTCCTTCAGGTTAGAATATATCTTCTTGTTCTGTTATTTCCTGTTTGTGAGAAAATTTGCATGAAAACGTTACTGGACATTCTTCGCAGAAGCACTTTAGTTCTGCTTCTGATCTTTCTAATCAGCCATCCTCACACAGACTCATTAGAGCAAAGCAAGACAACAGACGTTGGTGTTACTATGCTGTCTGCCTCGGTCACTGAGTCCACGGCATACTGAATGCTGTTCCACTTTGACAGCAAAGGCTAGTGGGCCACTCAAAAGGCAAATGCTGGTTAAGTTGTCTGTCTCTGGTTTAAGGAAAGTCCTCAGCAAGGTGCTGCAGCGTGCTCTTTCCAACACCCAGGTGGATCGCATCCAGGTAGTGCAGGAACCTGGAGTGAAAAAAAAAACATTGCTGAATTTTCTGGGGCCCAGCAAGACTCATTTCAACATTTTCTTTGCATGCACACATTGAGTTTTTGCATGAATTCCGATTCAGTTTGCACTTTAACACATTTAAGTGCTGCATGTTGGTCAAAGCAAAAAACAAAACCCACATACAACCTTTGATAATTAATACCATCATTATACTACTGGCTGCTAAGACGCGAACTTAACCACATCCTGCCCAAAGTGGCAAACTAAACAACTTAAAGTTTGTGTAAGCTCACCTTCGTTTAACTCTGCCCTGCTCCTTGAGATGCTCTGACTTGCAGATGGTGCGTAGAGCTGGCAGATAGTCCAGAGCAGCTGCTGGCCTGCTGCCTGTGGCACCAAACACTCCTCTGAACATCACACTCTCCATTACTTCTCTCCTCTGCTGGACTAGCCTGGAACATACAGCCAAAATCTTTCATTAAACCGATTCAACTACTCAGGCTTAGGATTCTTTTAAAATTAAGCAAACAGTCTGAATGAGAGGATTTTCACTCCTGTGTTCATTCTGAGACCGATGTCTCACATAAACACAATCAGGATCATTGCTGAGAAAGACTCACTGTGGTTGACAGGGTCCATCCTGAGTGAAGCTGAAGCCTTTGTGGTGGGGGGACAAGGGAAGGGTAAGCTCTGCTGTAGCTTCTTTTCCCAGCTCCCCTTCTAAATGCTGGACCTGGTCCCAGGCCTCTGCCACTGTGACCCGACACTTCTGGAAGCTCAGAGCCTCCACAGCAGACTGAATCTCCAGGACATGCTCTCCCCTCACGAGGCCGCTGCCTCTGTCAAACTCAACCCCTGGCTCATCTGTCATCCCATCTTTCACCTCTGCACAGAACGGGAACATTGTTCTGTGCATGTTGCCCCCTTTGGGTGATGGATGGACAAGCAGGGAGGAGTCCAGGTAGGACATGTGGTCTAGAAAGTCAGCTATTGAATTTAGACAGTGGGAGACTGGGAAACTCTTTCTCCGTTCTTCAGGGGTCAGCAGCTTCTTTTTCAGCCTCTCTGAAACTTGACAGTCTTTGACTTGCTCCTGCATCTGTAGTGCGGCCTGTGGCTTGCAGAGAGAGATGAAGCCCTCATCCGAGTCTGAATCTAAGTGCGCACCATCCCGACCGGTCAGACAGCGCCGCCGCTTGTTCTTCATCCTGTTGGAAACTTTAACTGGACTGCCATCATCAGATCCCTCAACCGACTCTGTTTTGTGCGACAAGCTGGGGTGTGATGATGACAGGGAGTCAGTCCGCAGCGAGGGGGNCTCTGTTTTGTGCGACAAGCTGGGGTGTGATGATGACAGGGAGTCAGTCCGCAGCGAGGGGGGTGGCAGCTCTCTCAGATCAGTGGAAGCCTGGTCTTGTGAAACAGAATCACACTGCTGCATTTTGGGCATAGGCGTGGTTAACGGTCTGACAGGTACGGGTAGGAGAATCTCCATGTTGGAGTACAGCAGATCCACTCCTCGCCGCCTGCTGTCCATCAGCAGTTCCCAGCATTTGGCCTCCTCTGCGGGACTGCGGCTCTGTTGGCACACGACGCCGTTTATTAATGCAAATGCAGGTCAAAGCATTCTATGAATCAAACGTGCGGTGAATTACAAATTTACCCTAAATAGCTCCCAAATGTCTGTCTGAGATTCGATATTCAGCAAGCCGAGCGTGCTCTCAGTGCAGCCACTGTCATGAGGAGGAAGAGCAGATGGGACAGTCGGCAAGGACGTGTCTGCTGCCTCGCCACAACTCTCTGACTTCAGCACACCTTCCATGGCAAAGAAGAGGGAAAAGGTATTAATTATTAAATTCTCAAGAACTTAACAATGCACAGAACTGAGCTTAAACCCACACCTACAAAAAAAACAAACAAAAAAAAAAAAAAANAAAAAAAAAAAAAAACAATTTAAATTAAAATATCAAAAGTCTCCTTACCATTATCGCCAGAATTTGCTAATGGCCTGGTTGCGCGGCGTCCTCCAGTGCTGCAAGTCCAGAACTGCAGCTGGAGTAAACTCTGCCTGATGTCGCAGCCGTTGAGCCTGAGCAGAGCACGTACATCCTGTGCGTCTGTCCTCAGATCCTCAGCCAGACACAGCAGCTGCAGGTAGCTGCCCACATCCAGCTGCACAGTAAGAGACAAACAGGTGACTAACACCATTATCAACTATAATAACTTTTAATAACTGACTGCCATACCAAGATCAAGCCAATACAACCCCTTCAATTAGTGAACACCAGCAGTAAGAACAACGCCTACATTTTCACATTTATGTTTAGAAGTCCTCCACTCACCACTGAAGGTGTTCTGAAATTGATCTCTTCGAAGTTGCCATCAAACATGGTGCTGAAAGTGGGATCTAAAAAGGAAACTTGATTAACCTCAAAGTCCAGACACACTTAAAGTCAACAGTGGCTATAGCAGGACATGCTTTGATTTCTGTCTCTGCTTACCGCTGGTGGTGAGGATGACCGGCCTCTTGGTAGTTGTCATGAAGGTCTTGATGGCAGCCAGGAACCCCGAGTCATCGTCAAAAATCACATCCACTTCTTCAAACAGGATAAGTGAGGTGGCCGTTTTCTTGCTCTGCTCTTCGCCGCTCTTCTCTGTCACAGTTGGTGATTTGACTACAAGGTCTTTATTCTTATTAATATTAACAGCCTCATTTGCTTTTACTGTTTTCTTGGGAGCAGCTACGGGAGCAGATGAGGAGGAAAGTGAAAAAAAAAAAAAATTTATTAACCACAATGAAGTTATATCATCATGGGCCCTCAAATCACTCTAACAGATGAAAAAATAAGCATTAACTTGTATTTAACCGTATTAACTATATTTTACCTGCTTGTTCAGTCTTCTTAGTGTTAGGTGGCTCCTGTTTGGCGGGTCGGCCCATTTTGAAGAAGTTAGCTAAGGAGGTAGGAGTCAGACCTCCTCTTTTTGTGCCTCTTGGTGACTGGGGATGCTTCCTGGGAGAAGAAACCACCTTGTGAGGAGAGTGAGCCTTTCCTGGAGGATGAAGAAAACAATTAGCTTCCAAATAGTGTTCATTTTGTTTATTCCAATAAGGATGAAAACGGGTCTTCAGGTATTCCAGAGCCTGATCTCAAACACTTCTGAGGTATAATAACTGCACATACTGGGAGATGATCCGGGGTTGGTGGCTCCGGTGCTGTAGCTTGTGGCGTAGGTGTTGAAATAGGCGGGTTTGTGGGTGCTGACCCCCTGAGTGTCCACCTGGTGAGACTGGGTGGCTTCCTTCAGCTGGGAGAGAATCAGACGGCCGCTCCGCTGAGAGGAGGCGTTTACCTCAAACACCTAAGAGGAGCAGAGGGAAAGTGGGAGAAGAGGTTAAATCATGCGTGAAATATTCTGTGTAACAATGACAACGCACCATAACGCTCATTGCTTTCAGAGAGAGTATCGTCATGCACTTGTGTACCTTGAAGCCCAGCTCCTGGGCACAAGCGTAGACCGCAGCAGTCTTTCCTACTCCAGTGGGTCCCGTGATGAGCAGCGTATTACACAACATGTCCTCTGCATCCTGAGAGTCCTCATCTCCACAGTCCCAGTCAGACTCTGGAGACAGTTATATGCAGTTATATGCTGAGAACAAAGACGCATTAAAGGATTATGCCGGCCATTTTGCATGTTTGAACCTAATATATTCAATTTTCATACCCATAATGTTACTGACAATCATTTCCCAAAGCATACTACTGGAATGGTGAATTAAAAATTTTTTTTCCTACCTTCCAGACTNACAATCATTTCCCAAAGCATACTACTGGAATGGTGAATTAAAAATTTTTTTTCCTACCTTCCAGACTGCCACTGATTTCAGTTCATTCTGGTACGCTGTTAAAATCAACTTGTTGATAAATGAAACATTCTTGGGATAGGTAATCCATCATTGTGAACAACACGTGTATTCAGGTTTTATTTTCTGAAGTCACATAATTTTAGCATTTAAGCACAATAAAAAGTGTGGAGTGAATGTATATCTTCACTGGGGAATATAGTCCCAAAAGTCCCTGCATTTATTGACAAATTTTAATGCCTATGACTTCATAAGGGGCTGCGTAACTATTAGCAGGCAAAACATTAATTTTTAAGGTGGGTGTATCGCTTGAATATTTGATTTTGAAAGATTAAGAGATTTTGTAAAATATCAGGAAAGCTGAAATACGGTTTACCCTTTGGGAAATGGTTGTCAGTAAACTTACATGTATGAAAATTGAATATATTTGACTCAAACATGCAAAATGGACAGTATGGTCCTTTAATCCGAGAAAATGGCCACACATTTTTCTTTGTTAACTCGCCATTGCTGCCTTCCTCCTGCTTCTTCTCTTTCTGCTTTTTTCTCTCTTCTCGGTCTGTGCACAGTTTCCATTCCTTCAGCCAACTGTAAGAAGGGGAACAAGTGAGATTCCCGTCAGAATCCTGAGATTAGAGCAAACTGAACTAGAGCAGAAGAGGTCAGCCTACAGAGTGCTACTGAGCGCGTGCAGGTGCAGTGAAAGCAGTTCCTCACCTGTGCAGCCTCCTGACTGAGGCAGCGTTGCCCATGACGTCGCTGGAGTGCTGAGGCTGATATTTATCTGTCCACAGCACGTCCTCCTTCCCCACATCTGAAAAGCAAACAGCAAACCCTTTTTATTTGTATTTATTTGTAATTGACAAAATCCACCAAAGGGAAGTAGATGCTAAGTATGATGTTGCTTAGGCAGAAGTTAGTGGTATTGTTGAGTCAAGAAGTGATTCTAATATTCTGTTGCCCTCATGTATGTAAAAGGGGAAGGACAAAACATGAGAAGCACTTTCAATATAACGCAGTTCTATAAAACCCTATCATTAACGACAATCTACTCTCATCTGACACAGCCCCACATTTTCTGCGGCTTATGACATATGCACTGATAAGAGAAGAATAGATACAGAGAAAGAGGAGAATAGATAGAAGAAGAGTTAGTCAGGCATGGGGAGGTTTTTCCCTATGAACTGGTTATGGTATCTAAGTCCTTCCCCCGTGTTGATGCCTATGTTTTCCTCAACTACTTTTCTGATTTTTTTTTTTTAATCAGAGGNCCCGTGTTGATGCCTATGTTTTCCTCAACTACTTTTCTGATTTTTTTTTTTTAATCAGAGGTTTTATCTGTCCAAGAGCAGGACTACAACTCTCAGTAAACTGGCAGCAGCTTTTGAGTCTCTTAGACTACGTTCACATTACAAGCCTTAAGGCTCAATTCTGATTTTTTCATCAGATCCGATCTTTTTGTGTTGATGGGTTCACATTCACATTTGTAAGTGACTTGTATCAGACACGAGTGTGGACACGCTGAGGTCCGAAACTGCCACGCATGCGCATATGTGACTAAAATGTGAGCTGCATGATACAGTAGCAATAAGCGGATGTAAAATAGACGCAGTTTGTCACGTATTTTCGTGCGTGTCGTTTCATATATAACGTGCTGAAAATAACATTCAAACCAGTTTTACAAGCAGACTTGAGAAGTGTAATTTTACTGTTGACTGTGAGCTCCAGAGTCTGGAGCCCAGGAACCGCTGGTTCAGCCTCTGCTGCTGCTGCTCAGTGTCAGTGTGTGGGTACCAGAGCGGAGCTCTGGTGGACCGCGATGTTCACAAGTTCACAGAGGAAAAATTCACTAAAAACTTTCTGATCTCTCCATGTATATATCCAACAAACGTAAAACTTCTTCATCTCTCTGCTAATCCCCGTCGCTGTTGTTGCTCTCCTCTGTATTTATTTTTACCGGCGCCGGCACTGAATGCAGAAGAGATGCGACATGCGCATGTGCAGATCAGTGAGAAATTAAAAAAGCCACATGAGATCCGATCTGAGCGGTCAGACACAGGTCTCATCACCAGAGATCAGATATGGATCGGATCTAGGATCACATACACAAGTGGCCCAGATCTGATATGAAAAAAATCAGATCTGGGTCATTCACACAGCCCTGAAAAAATCAGATCTGAGTCACATGGAGGCAAAAAGATCGGATCTGGGCCACTTCAGCGTGTAATGTGAACGTAGCTTTACTGTATGAAAACTGAGTCAAGTCAACCGGATTCAGTTTTTTAATTCTGAAACGTTTCACCATTCATTCAAATTTTTTTGAATAGTGCATTTTGTAAAATGCAAATTGCAAACAGTGAATAAATTTCAAATATGAAATTTCAACTTCTAATCTAATCTACATCCTTCTGTGCATTCATTTCTGACTGATGAAGCCTTTTGGATGAATGGTAAAAATGGAGAAACTTCAACCCGGTTGACTTGACTCAGTTTTCACACAGTACAGTATATCTCCCCGCCTGGATGACTGAGAATCTTCATCAAAGCATCAGTCCCTTACCTTGTTTCTCAGCATTCTCATGCATCAAGTCATCTATCACGATCACAGAATCGTCTTCAGAGGGGATGAGAACAGCCTCCACTGAACACTTGGCTTTCTCTTTCTCCTCTCCCTCATCCTGCCTGCGTCTAAGGGGTCGGCCTCTCTGGCCTCCTCTTTTAGCTGGCTCAGGCTCAGGCACAGAGGCGCTCTTGCTTGACCGGTTGGACCGCTGTTTCTTAGCCAACTTCATTTCCCCTTCATCCATCCTCTTCCTCTTCCCTCCTACGGGTTCAGCTGGCAATGGGGTGCTTGTAATGCTGGGCACAGTTTCTGGTTTTAGTTGAGAAAAGTGTGAGGGTTTAGAATAATTATTATTTAACTAACTGATTGATTGGTATTTCAGCAGGGAAAATACAGTGGATAAAATGAAGCAATTAAGGAAATTAGACTGTAAATGCACTTTAAAATAAACTGAATGCAACACATCTTTTTTTCAGCACAAGAGTGGAATGGCTCAGTGTCAGGCTGACCTGAGGTGGAGCGTTGCTGCAGCTGGTCAGAACGTCTTTTCAGGAAGCGAGTGATAAACATCTGAACAGGGAAGGAAGGGTTTGAAGCGCTGATCTCCTCCAAGAGAAGCCGACGAATGCTTTCCGAGATCTCGGGCCTCCAGCCAGAGCCCTGACAAAGCACAAATAAATCAGTTATTACTATTATTCTGTAGCCATTTTGGAAATATTTTCATGACATCACACCCCATGTTTGGCCATTTATCGGAAATAAAAAAGTGCAACATGAAGCAATGAAACAGAAATATAAAAGATACATTGCCAAAAGATGCCAGCAGTATCTGAGTGTTTCTTTTAAGAAGAACTGTCCTTTACAAGATTTCTTAATGCAGATAGTTAAAGTATACTGTGGCTTTACTGGCAGACAGGTAGCAGCTGTTCCATCTATTTCAAATGGATAATTGAGGTTCAAGCCATGTCGTGGGAAATATCCACCCTGCCCAAGAGATCTTGAGCAAGTGCCTGAATCCCTAACAATTTAATTTGCATTGTTCTGGAGCTGATAATGAACTCCAACCGCCACAGGGAGGGACAGGTGCTCAGAGAATCAGATCATTGTCATTACAGTCTTTTTTTTTTTTTTTTTANTTTACATACCCTTCCACAAACAGCTCGACAGACTGGTTCTGTGTTCTGACAAAATGAGCCAATAACAGATGGAAGAGGGATGGAAGTTTGACACCAAAGCTCCTTCAGATGACATAGAAATGAAGACTCGGGCCACGGCAGGCTCCAAAGAGGGCAATCTGTCAGTGGAACGCAAACACAAATTTTAGTGGGCCCCTTACCTGTCAAACCTGCATTTGGGCTGCATTTCTTTTCAATAAAAGGACAACGACCACAATCATCAACGGGTTTATGTCTCTAAAGGAATGGCCTACCCTCAGGCTGTTGCTTTGTGTGTATAACTGGTTGAAAAGAGGAGCAGGACAGGGAGTAGGCCTCCTTGGTGGCAGTGGTCTTGGCTATCTGCTTCCTGAAGGACTCAGGGAGGCCGCTCTTCAAGAACTGCCTGCGCGCTCTGAACTGCTCGTCGTCCTGAGAGTTTTCAGAGCCCTCATGGCTGCTTTCGTCAAAGATGGACACCACCGCCGACAGCCTCCGAGCAGCTTTCTGGTTCAACTGTGCCGTTTTGGAGCCTGTTGGAGAAGAAATACAGCAGCGTTAGTGTCTTTTCTAGAGATTACAACAACATGCTAAACAGTGTCTGACAATTTATAGTTGGAAACCTACCAGGAAGAGCCTTGCCGTCTTTACCAGCGGCTGCAGCTTTGCCCAGCACGTCATTTAGACTGCGTAAAAGCATCTGGGATTTCTTCTTCTCTGGTGTCTTCTGACTAACAGCAGTCTGGTCGTCATCTTCTAGGCAAATGATGGAATCCTAATAAAACAAACCCATGTTTTTAGACAACCCCATGTTTCTACAGCTCAAGCTCAATAAAAACAGGTGGAAAAATAAAAGTTAATACATGAATTATTTCCCATGTCATATCACATTGATTACCTATTGTGTATAAACATAAGTTTATACATAAAACTTAATGCTAGAAAGATAGCTCAATAATTGAGAGATACTCAGCAGGAAGAATAAAAAAAACCCTGACTGCGTCATGCCAAAAAACGAAAATTTAAAAAGTCCAAACTATTTCTGTGAAATTAAATGAATAACCAAGAATGATCTGTCCCGGTTCCCTTTGACTGTACCTCATCTTCACAGTAGCTCTTCTTGAGGAAGGCTTCTGTCCGCACTGAACGTCTTAAGCTGCTCTTCACCTTCACAGCAGCTTTCTTACTCTGCTGGATAACTTTGGCTTTCTCCACCAACTTCTTTGCCTGTTTCCTCTTCTTGGAAGCATCGGATGTCTGAAACAAAGAAGCAGTTCGTCTTCCTCGCTCGTGGTTGTTTTTACAGACATCATTTAATTGCATTGAGTCACTCAGTTAAAGACAGAAGGACATAGCCCCTTTGTAAAAACTATCATACTGACCTTAGCAGCCAAAGGAGTGTGACTATCACTTTGATGGACTCGAGTAAATTTTATCCTTATGAACAAGAGAAATTTTTGATTAGTATATGGACAAAGTAAGCAACAGTAAAAAGAGCCTTCAATGCATTCATAAATACATAAAAAATACATTTCCAAGAATCTGTAACAATGTTAGATCATAACCGCATGCATGTGTCACCTGATTGGACTTCCTCTTTTGTTAGGTAGACTCACAAACTCTGCCATGAAGACTCCACGTTTGGACT
Organism: Lucifuga dentata; assembly: GCA_014773175.1. Lineage (NCBI taxonomy): Eukaryota > Metazoa > Chordata > Actinopteri > Ophidiiformes > Bythitidae > Lucifuga > Lucifuga dentata. The sequence continues at coordinate 210,044 of VXCM01002677.1, forward strand.
TGCGTGTCTTTGGGGTCGACATCTGTAGAGGACTGTCCTGTGGTAACATGCCATCGTCCTTTGACTTGTCTTGTTTCTTTGTCTTGTGGACAGGAGTGGCTGCTGTGGGTTCCGGTGCTTGTCTGAGGACAGCCTGTCTTCTGGACCTCCTCACAGCAGAGATGGAGGGACTTGGTGTGACAGGAAGCTCCTCTGTTTCAGCATCGACAATCACAGTTTCTCCAGCAGCAGCAGCAGGTGAGGTGGTGATGAGCTCCTTTTCTTCTGCGGCCCTTTTTCTACCTTTTTTGGCTGGTTTCCTTTTAGCGACTTTCTTCTCATGAACAGAAGGACTGCCTTGCTCTACAGCGGGCGGAACTACGCTGTCTTTTTCATCGGTTTTGTCTGGAGCATCCGAGGTCTTGTCTCCGGCTTGCTTCTGCTTCCCCTGGTTCTTGCCGGGCTTGATTTTGGAGTTTTCCAGGCTGGGTTGCTTAAAGGCAGCTAAGAACTGCTTCTTCTCCACCTCGTTACACTTTGGTATGGATTCACTCTCAACCACAGCAAGCTCCAGATCTTCCTCCTGCAGAACCACATTTGATTTGCGCTTGAGGGTTAGAGAGGAGGAAGAGAGTTGATGCCCAGCCTCCGAGTGAGGAGACGACACCGTCTCTGTGGGGCTCACCACCCCTTTTCTCTTGGCGAAGATGGAAGCTATCTTTCCCACGGCCCTGGATGCTTCCTGTTTGGGTGAGACTGCATGCACCTCTGCTTGGATGGTAAGGGTTCGGGGTGAGGTTTGGNACGGCCCTGGATGCTTCCTGTTTGGGTGAGACTACATGCACCTCTGCTTGGATGGTAAGGGTTCGGGGTGAGGTTTGGAGAGACGGGTCCAGAGAATCAACCTTGTCTTCAGTCTCCATCTCCTCTGCCTGTTCTGTAATTCTTTCATCTCTGCTGCCCTGTTTTTCATTGACCTCCTCACCTTCGTCCTCTAGGTTCTGACTTCGCACAAACTCCTCAAAGGAGATGGTGACTGTGCTGGCGTTTAATTGAGAGGCGTCACCCACGTTAACCTCCATGCTGACATCACACAAGGATTTCTCTGTCTCTTTCTCCTCCGGCTCTGAATGCTTCGCCTCCTGTTGCTGCCTTTTTCTTGGATTTCGTGTAGCACGTTTGGCGTGTTTCGCCTTCTCTTTGGAAGGTACAACTTGAGATGAGGCATCAGTGTTTAATTCTGATTTCAGCTTAATGTGCCTCCCGCATTTGGAAACGTCTTCGCGATGTTCATCTTTTTGGACTTGCTCAACACCAATGGTCTTACTGCCATCCCCCTCGGAGGCTGTGGTAATGACACAATCGTTTGCACTAATCTGGGCCAGTAGAGCTGCTGTATCACTGCCAAGGATGCCTGAGCTGCTGACTGCATCTCCTGCTGAGTTTTTGCTACCGTTTGCTTCTTCAACAACCACACAGTTCCCATCCTCAGTGGAATGAACAAGCTCAGGATCCATAAGTTTCCTGGCAGCTTTGCTGGCCTTTCTTCCCCGTTTCTGAGGCGGCTGTTTCACTGCTGCCTGTACGCTGTTGTATTTTTCCGCAGAATGAAAAAGTTGACTGTTCTCTTTTGACTGCTCTGGTGTGCTGGTCTTTTCTCTGGAAGACGGAGTTTTACGGCTGAAGTAAGCCATGATGCTGTTGGAGCGGGGAGGAGAAAAAGTTTTCTCTGCAGGCTTGGGAACAGGCATGAAGTAGTTTGTGATTGTCTTGGCAACAGGACTGCTGCCATCTTTGCATGGTTTCTTGCACGACTGCGAAAAGACAGACACAGAAAAGCAAATGAATGAATAAAAACGCTGCAACATAACAGCTGCAGCATTGCTAAATAAGTGACACAGAAATACCTGAGTCTCAAAATCCTCAATGACAGACGCCATAGCCACAACACCAGCCATAATGTGAAGGGACCTAATGCAAGAGAAAATGATGTTATATAAATGTACAGCAGGACTGAAACAGTGGTACATCACCTGATAGAACACCAGTGTTTATGGCAACCAGATAACTGGGTGTCACAGTGATCTAAGGCACCCTGAACCACAGAACCTGCAACACAAAAGTACTAAAAAGCTGTAAATCTATTTTCAAAGACGATGGGGTAACTATAAGTAAACATTTTCAAATCTTAATCAGCAAGTGGCTGAACTTTACATGGTAACTAGTTTTAGCATGCGGTTTTCAATCAGCCAATTTGTAAGCCATTGCTTTATTATTTGCTATTTAGTTTCTTTAGTAGGCTGTAACAGTTTCTCAAAACATCAACTTTTTCAAAATACAACATAACTGTAAATGAAAAGCGGCACATATTTATTTCAAAATTCCATGAATATGATTCTTGCATTTTTTAAGTTCTTCATCAAAAATGACATACTGTTTACATTATACAGTCCTGTACTTTATCTGAAATTCAAAGACGTCAGCTTGTACCAGTCACATGCAGACTTTAAAGCCTTTTTACAGGTGCTGAGTGAATGTTTGTTTGGTTGTTGTTGTTGGAACTATTAAATATTTGACTTTTTGTGTCCACCATATTGTTTTGTGCATTTAGTAAATATATATATATATATAACTTGGTTCAGAAACGTTATCATTATAATATGATGTAGGATTTAAGACAAGAATTATGCTTATTCGACAATAATAGCCCAAATCCCAGAGTAGCTGAGCATGTCAATATATCCACCAGCTATACTGTCAAGTAAAAGCCCATTAAAAAAAGAGTATTGAAAAGCTGTTTGCGTCATTTTCTATAATTCAACCAGATTTACACTGAAAGTTTGGTTGAATTATGTGCAGGAATTTACGAGTTTTAGTGTTAAAAGTTGCATTAAATGATGCCAGCAGAGAGAAACATTTTTATCCGTATTTTTACTCAAGCAAAACCATAACTACATGTCTAAAATCGCACATAGCTCATGCCAAATGTACACAGAAAGAATACACATACATTATTCGTTAAAGATTTTCAGGAAAAAAATGTCAACTGGTAACAGCTGTCGGGCCAAATGAGAGTAGGATAAATACTAAACAAAGGTTGAAGAAAACAACTCACCAAGAGGTAAAGCTATGACTTCTAGAATGTCTTCTTGCCTTTTTATTCACGTCCCAATATGTGTAACAGGCTAACAGAGGTAAAGTTCATTGTTTTAACACGACAGACATCAGTTTGTTACTAAAATTTACTGTAAAAACAGCCTAGCACAATTTGCTACAGGCTCTAAATGCAGCTGACTGTTTCAGGTTCGCTTCTTAAATGTCCCAAAAATCCTCCAAACATCTTTCCACATGACAGCGGCGAATAGAGAACAATGTCCAAAAACTGACACCACTCTCTCCCAAATTTGTGTAAATATAAACATAAATTACATGTTTGTTGTTGCTGATCTTTTAAAAACGCGCCAGACTGGTCGTGTATAAAGAGCGCCAAATATACCTGACCTTTGACTTTACTCACTTCCACCAATCACAGGAGAGACAATCGTCTGCGTCATCACATGGTGTTGTTTGCCCATAACAAAGATGGAGGACAGTTTGGACTGTAAACGGTGACGGAAAAGTGACAGCGACCTCTACTGGCTGCACTAATTCCTCACTGATTTTAATTGCACTGAAAAAAATAAAAATAAAAATTATAGATAACCGTGAATTTGATGAATGGTCATTTTGGCATTATAAAATGTAAATATGTAAATATGAATTACAGAGAAGTGTCTTTTTTGTTGGTTTGCTGTTTTTTTCGGTTTGTTGTTTTTTTGTTTTTAAATACACTATTGTGCTATTTAGTACAGATGCCCCATGTAGTGATGAGAGGTTAGAATCCTACGTCAGCAAGTGGCCAGCCCTGGAATGGATTCTTACACAGTGTAAAAGCCTAAAACATATTCTCAACATCAAGAAGAAATCGGATAACAGTCAAGTCATAATGCTTCTGCAGAAAATAGAAGAAATGGTTGCAGCAAATGGTGGTCATCACTATTCTGTTGAGCTACTGGAAAAGCTCTGGGGAAAAAACTACAGGAAACTGTTAAAAAAAAGCTTCAAACAGGTTTGCTGAAGTGCAGACGCAAAGAATGAAACTTAGAGCAATGACTGAAGCACTGATTAACTTTTTGTAAATAAAATTATTTATGTTCCTTAGCCATGGTTTGTATTTTCTCTGTGTACACTCTAAAAACCCTTCTTTGGTTTAACTTAAAAAAAAAAAAAAATGAGGCAACATTTTCCAATCATGTTTTATAAGCTGGGTGAACAACTGGTATTTTTGAGTAGGACAAACTCAGTAATATATATTGGACTTTAAGACTTAAAATTAAATACAGACTATGTAGAAACAGTCAAGAAATTGAGTTGAGTAAACTTGATAGTCATCTACATGTGACCTAGATTAAACTTGATTAAAATATAAGAAAGCAACACTACAAAATTGAGTTCCATGAATTCATTTATTTAAATTTTGACAAACTCTTGTGTGTTTGAGTCAAACTCATTCACTTCCCCAAACCTGATTCCTCCTGCCAGTCCAAGGATTGAACCAGCAACCCTTTGGACACAAGCTGCTTCTCTAACCTTTATTAAGCCACCGCGGCCCCATTACAGGAAGTACAGACATGCTACAGCAGCACNGCTTCTCTAACCTTTATTAAGCCACCGCGGCCCCATTACAGGAAGTACAGACATGCTACAGCAGCACTTTAACCAGTTTTATAAATCTTTATCTGTATTCTGGTGTTACTCCACTCCACAAATATAAACATGCCAACAAACAATCCATGTTAAATACATCAAATGTAAACTTTCTCCTCTGAGGCTCCACAACAAACAGCCCTGTTGTCCCTCCAAAAAAATGACCAATTCGTTTGCTTTAATGTCATACATCAGAGTATTTTCAGTTTTGTACTGAACTTTTGGCTAAATGTTCAGTACAAAAACTTTTCATAAGAAGAGATACTGAGATATGTGCTGCTCCAAGGTGTGCAGGTGCAAGTGGGCGGAGTCACGACACAAACTTAGATTTAAGAACTTTATTGAGTTGCATTAACCCAATTTTTCCACATTGTTGTGAAAAGCTTTAAAAAAAATATGTTTTCATTACAAAAATAATTAGTTTCAAGAATGTTGACAGTTTTTACTTAGATATGATATAAATAAATCCAGCTGAAAAGGAAAATTCTTTTTTTGAATGAATCATACATGTTAAATTTATGTAGTATGGACTAACACACTGAAGAACTTTTTACAGTGTAGTGTTTTGATTGTAATTGTTGTCAAAACTCTGTTGTTAAATGACACTTACTATGTAACCTTAATGATGTAGCTAAGATGAAACTAATGTTAAAAGACTAATGTTAAAAGAATCATTTTTGATTATTCTAATCTCCATAGGTGGCAAAATAATTCCGGCACATTTACAACTAGTGATGGTTGGTGCACAGTGGTCAGCCAAGAGCTCAGCAGGCAACACCATTCTGAGGAAAGATGCATTTGCAGTTGCTCATGGAAGAAAAACAATGTACTGTGAGGTTAGCCACAGCATGGTGGCAGAGAGGAAGTTCAAGTGGTGGATTCCCCCTGGCTGGTTTTACAATCACAAACTGAAGGACACCTGTCAGATGGATAAACTCGAGATAGAGCACAGCATGTACCTGTGTCCCCTGGGGCCTCGTGCTATGCTCCTGGTGGTTGACCTGGCATCTGCATTCAACATGTCATACCAGAGAGCAGTCCAGGACCACAGGAGTGTGTTCAGGGATGAGGTGTGGAATCACACTATTGTGCTGTTCACTAGGGCGACTGGCTGTGGAGGAGCACACAGAGAGTGAGGAAGGTCTTCAGTGGCTCATTGAGAAGTGTGGCAACAGGTATCACGTTCTGGACAATCAGAAACACAACGATAAGGCACAAGTGACAGACCTCCTCCAGAAGATTGAAGAGATGTGAGCAGGAAACAGAAAGACCTACTATGAAGTTAACCTAGACCGTGTAAAACAGATGGAAACAAGCAAAGTGGCTCAAGAAGGAAATATAAAGAGAGTTCAAAGACAGGAAAGAGTACTAAGAGAGTTGTTCAAAGGTAAATCAAGCAACAAATGAAGGTGTAAGCAAAATATATTTTCTTATTCATAAAAAATGTAGTATGTGTATCCTTTTTCTAGGTGGGAGGTGCTCCCCAACTGACCTGAGGTTAGTTCTTTTAGGGAGAGAAGAATTGGGGAAGAGTATGGCAGCAAACATGATTCTTTTGGATGAGTTATTTCAGACGTATTGGATGAAGAAGGTAATCCAACATACTGCTGAGCAACTGGAACATCAAATTGACATTTCTATAGGAACAGGTTTTTGTTTTTATGTCTAGTCCGACACAGTTGCTTTTTTCAGTAGTGATATTCTTATTTTGCGTGCAGGAATTTCAAGATCAAAGAAGAACCACAGTGTCAGAAAAACATCAAAGAATGGTCAAAGGGCTAAATGTCACAGTTGTGGAAGTGCCAGGCTGGTGTGTGACCACGATGCTGGATGTACCTGACAGGCTTAAAGGTGAAGTGCTGCACAGTGTCTCACAGTGTGCTCCAGGCCCCCACGCCTTTCTCTTGGTCATTCCCATTTCCAAAGCATTTAGGAATAAAGACCTTGACAGTGTATTAGTGCTCTTGATGCAATTTGGGGAGAGAATCTGGAGGCGCTGCATGGTGCTGTTTACCTGGGTAGACTGGCTCGGAGACAGGTCCATTGAGGAGCACATTGCTAGTGAAGGCAGAGCCCTCCAGTGGCTTGTAGAAAAGTGTGGGGACAGATACCATGTTCTCAACTGCCATCACTTTGATTACTTTGAAGGCATAGAGTTGTACCAGAAAATTGTGGACATGGTAACACGAAACAAAGGCTGCCACTTCACCACCAGTGACAAAAAAACAGAAGAAGCTACACTGACAGAGGAGAGAACAAGAGCTCATAGACAAGATGCTGAAGGTTTTAACAGCAGAGTCTGAGAACCCAACCCCGCCCGCCCTGAAGATGACAGTATTGATGGTGCTTACATTCCAAATAGTGAGTTTCTTATCACTCCATTAATCCAAGCAAACAGTCTATCTTGTTTATTTATGTATTTAGAAATCTTTATAGGGCACCATTCATATGAATTCCCACATTAAATAATTTCTTCTATTTTCAGTGGCTGGAGATGTTCCCTCTGAAGTTGAGAGTTCAATTTGGAGTCAAGGAGCATGTGCCAGGGTGTCCAAATGGCTCATCTGGAGGGTTGGGAACTCTGACATCACCTCTGGAGTTGGCAGCATGCGTTCATCAGCAGTCATGTGGAGAAAATGGATGTTAGGCCTCTGACGGATGAACATCTGCAACCAACAATAATGAGTGCCCCAGAAAAAGGAAAAAAGGTTGAAAGCATGTTTCATCATGTCAGGATTTCTGCAGATGCAATAATAATTCAACGCAGATGTTCTTGCTAGGTGCAGCAAATCTAGCAGATGGATGGAAACTGAAAGAACTACAAAGACATTGACAAGAAACTGTGATGTTCTGATGTTCAACTGAACTAAAACATGTCGGCTCAAGTGTTGCTGGAGTCTTCTCCCCGAAGGATTACTCTGATGGAAATGAAAAACAAAAAAACAAAAAACAATGATTCACCCAATTAATATGCACTGGTATTCATTTTTGACTCACTATGCAAAGCTTCTGGTACTTTAACAAGCATAAGTTTATATTATCTGGTGATGCTGTAAACTGTTAAAGTCAAATATGTGCATTGAAAGTCTTTGAAGTGCTGAGCTGCACAGAAAAAAAATATAAACAGCTATTGTATATGTGATCATTTTGGAGTGAAAACATCCAGATGCACATCTGATACATCTTATATCAGGAAACAGATATTGACTGAATCCATTTGTCTTTTTTTTTTTTTTTTTTANTTTTTTTTTTTTTTTTTTTAATACGTAATAGGCTCAAATAGCATAATAAAATTGGATACTGGAAAACAACAGACACAAAAAGGATAAATTCTGATGTGCATTTATGCTTATCACAGTCTACCATGTCAGTATAGAGTAATTAGAAGTTGTGTAAGGGTATAATTGTTGGTGTTGGTGCATTAACTGAAGGGCACTGGACCTATTAGGTACCTACCAATAGGATGGCCTTGATATCTTATGCTATTCAAGTATCCTGTAACAAAGCCCTTCTCAAAAAAAAAAAAAAAAAAAAAAAAAAAAAAAATCACAATGCGGATTATTATTACAGTTTATTTAATTATTATATCTACATTATTGTGTGGATTCTGTTTACACCACAATGAGTTAAAACCCATCAGGGTCACTCAGATAAGAACAGCATTATCCATTCGTGAATGTCATATTACCTGTTTAACAGCATACCAGGTTAGGAGCCTAAACACATGGCGTTTAGTGTGTGAAAAATGTAAAGAACACTGTAACAAGACTGTCAGGCGGCTTTTTAAGTTGTTTTTTATTTTAGTCTTTCATTCAAATAAACTAACCAGTCAGACCACTGTTCCTTCTCCGGTTCCCTGCACCCTACATATAACAACCAATGAAAAAACATGATACTGAAATTTTATACAAAAGTATTATAAGTTGTCAGCAATAAAATCACACCATGAAGGACAAACACGAATGAATTCTGCAGATAATATAAAGAAGTATAATGTACTAAACTACAAAGAAATACAGTATAAGCTTACTCTTTAACTCTTAAAAGAGTAAGCTTATTATACTTATTACTAATTTAGTAAAAGCAATTTATTCCAATTAATGGCCTAAAGGAGATTCTTGTTCCTGGAGAATATGCATATTGCTGTGCTCAGCTGTAGTCTGAAGGGTCCAAGTTCCACTGACTGTCACAAAGTGGCTGTGTTCTGGGACTGCTGTTATAAATACCATGAGTGGACCATGCTGAGTTTTTGTTGCACATCTCTGGCCTTCAGAGGGAACCAACCATCCATGGTATCTTTGCTTGGACTCAAGCCCAACATGAAGCTGATTAATTTATTCTTGATCTGCAGTTTTCTCTGGCCTCTTTTCTCAGGCTCTCAAACCACGATGAGATCAAAATCAACAGAAAACATTCAAATCTGATATCACAAAATTGATGTATGTGGCATTATCTCAGCTCATGGGCTTTAACATTGTGTTCAGCGTGTAAATGTGTGTGTTCTTTCATCTCATGGACAGACAGGAATACAGCTCTTCTTAATTGTGGGTCATGAAGCATTAAAGTGAAGTTGTTTGACTTGGCTTTCAATTCATTACACAAAAACAACAACTGGAGGATGCAGATAGCTTTTATTTTATTGCACACATGATAGTAGCTTTAGATGCATAAGTTGTGTTTGATTTATGTGTCATTTATTCTTGTGGTAGATCAACCACAGAGCAAGAAGCTGTGCGACTTTGATTCAGCCAAAACACCGTGTGAGTTTCACGCCACCGCTTATGTTTACTTACCATTTTGTGGCAGCTGCTTCCTGTTTCAGGAATTTACCCTTTTTCTGTCCATGAGGTATCTGTGTCACATTTTTATCTCAGTCCATCAGTAATCCAAAATCCCTCCTTTAATCACTTTCCTGTTTCTGTTCTATTTATTCTGTTCTTTATTCTATTTTCACCTGATTGGTTAACCTTCTTTGTACCCAGGCCAGTTTGACCTATATAAAAAATCAATTCTCCAGCAGCGCTCCCAGAATGTATATTGGAAACACATGCAGAAGGTAAACTAACAGCAGGGTCGCCCTTAAGCTTCAGAGCAGCTTCATTTATCTTGAACTGTATGTGTAGTAGCATAGTGGCTCATTCTTCAAGCAGAAAAGCCTCGAGTTTGATTATGGAGGCCACAGAAGCTGTTTGCCTTCATCCAGATAAAGAAAATCTTAAATCTTTTACAGGTGCAGAACAATTTTTGTGCATCTTATATATGGCCATGCATCTACATTTTGGCCTTGAATTAATGTAGTTTCCAAACAAAGGGTTTCCTGCTAGCTATGTTTGTGAGGCTACAACATGCTGCTTACAGAGACTGGTGTCTGCAAACGTTTCTGAGGCTGCAGGGTTGCTGCTCTTCATTTACATCATCATCAGTGTTTGTTTCCTGTTTTTGTGATCTTCAAGTCTTTTCTCTGTGCCTCAAATAATTTAGTATTTTTCATCACCAATACCCCTCAATTTAGGCACCAACATTTTTCCTTTTGAAATATTCATCATGTCATATTGCTTTGACTGTACTGTGGAGGATCCATATTTCAGTTGCAGGTACTGGGTGCAGGTAGTGGGTGCAGGCCTTAACAATCAAAACAAAAGTTATGGTTTGCATGCAAAGAAGCAAACATGATCAAAATGAAGTTTTCCAATGTTCTACTTTAAGATCTGCAGCGTGGGTCCATATATTCTGCAATATATGGCTGTTGGTTTTGACATAAAGATATGTATCAGATAAGATTCTCATATTCTGAATGGCAGCTTTGAGTGTTTTTTTTTTTTTCTCAATAAATTACCACCAACAGCAATAGTCCAAGTTACAATAAATGAAATATTCAAATGCGCTTTGATCTTTTTGGTTTTGATGTACTTTACAAAAAGAAAATATCATACATAAAAAAGGCAATTGTGGGAAATCACCACTAGATATGAGTATGAGTATTAATCTACCTTAGTGTGGAGGCTCACTGCAATTATAATGTACCTTCAAACATCTTTTCTTTCATTTGTGTTTAAAGATATTAATGTTTTCAATTCTTATTTAACTAAGCATAATGTTCAGGTTAGAGGAAGAAGAAGGTTTATGGGAACTGTAGTGGGACCAAAAAGGAAACATAGTGGTCAGGCTCAAATATGTTTTGTCATTAAGTTATTTTGGATGATGTTAATCTTTTAAGACAGTCAGGGCACACACTGTTATATATCTACATACATTAGAATTTAAATGCTTTTAGTTTATTTGACCTATTTAATTAATATTAAGCCAAAATACAAAGTTGAATTTGCTCCTTTAAATGTCATAAAATTACAATTCCATATTACAAGTAATGTATTTTATATTGTGCACCGATTGTAAAGTTCATTTTATTTATTACTATTTATTTTAAGTTTTACCTGTATTTCCATCATGCTGTGACTTTCTTAAAATTAGCAGCACATTTGAAACACTAAACATTGAGCAGGTTTTTACAGCCAAGCAGCAGCAAGCAGACATTTAGCTTTGGTTTCCCTGTTCCCTTTTCATATGTACACTCTAACATTGATTTTAATGCAAAAGTGGTAACAGACGTGTTTATGTGTGTGTGTCCACAGGAAGCCAAAAAGGGTTGAATATGGTGAGATTCAGTGGTTGCAAAGATCAAAAACAGCCTGTGAAAGTGTGTGCTGAAAACAGATGCATTCCTGCAAGAACATTTTTGCAAAATAAATCTGCAAGAAAGGAGTAACAGTGCAATTTTAAAAATTCTTTTAATTTATATCTTTAAAATTAAAAACATCTGATTTGCATTCTACCACCTCCAAAGGCACAGTCATAGCTGACCAAATTCATAAAACACTGCCACTGGACATCTTGTTTCTATTTGTTTTGTACATAAGAAACCAAGCACTATAAAAGGACAAACTCAATTTTTACTGGGTAAACAATGGCCATTCTATATTCATTTAAAGAGGGGAGTGATATGTTCTCAGCTGTGGTAGCATTAGACTCCCTTAAATGATAACATGCTGGTTTGAGGCTAGCAATGCTTCTTGAAGACGTGCATTGCAGCCATGAAAAGATTCAAAAGACATGTAATTTAAGAAACAAAATGACATTTTTTGCAGTGTTTACACAGATGTTTGAAGCAAAATGAAGACATTGGCAGGAAGCTGGAGATGCAAAGATGCAATGAGATGAAATTACATTGAAAATGAAATAAGTGTCAGTGGAGGACCGTACAGAAAGAGCCATCATATCTCTCACCAATCTCTCAACCCCACCGTTCAAAGCAAACCCAAAAGCATGAAAGAAAATTCAAAACATTTTAAATATCTGTCAGAATTTTAAAGACAATAGTCAATCTGTGCAAAGAAACAGGGCCTCAGCCTGTGCGTGGAAAATTCATCAAATGACAAAAGATTAAAAACTTAAAAGTTGGTATACACAAATTGATAATGCACACGAAAGTTGCTTACAATGTGTGACAACACAGCACCATACACTGCACAAGAGGTTCACTTAGTGAAACAACAGAATTGAAAATAGCGGATACAGTAGATTATATTATCATTTTTTACTCAGGCACAGTCCTCCTGTAAACATAAAAAGAATTTCAAACCAATGGGATCTTGAATTAAAACAATGGCACAGACATGGAAAAATACATTGAAATAAGGCAAGAAAAATGACACGTCAAAGGAAAATGAGGCCACAGAGGAACATGTAAAATTGACAGGAATGAAGCACTTTGAACATAAATATATGACACGTAGCTCTCTCATTGAAAAAGATGATGAACAATAGAAGAGAGGATTTTTTGCAGCAACAAACGGGAGCCCCGATTCCACAGCCGTAGCTTTCTTTTTACAAGTGTGTAGTAGCTGTGACAGGCACTCCAAGACCACAACATCTTTTCTTTACAGGCAAATAAAATCAAAAACAAAATCTGCACACTTCTCCCAAATCAAAATCTGAATGCCTTTAAAAAAAAAAAATATCCACAGAAGAAACTATNCACTTCTCCCAAATCAAAATCTGAATGCCTTTAAAAAAAAAAAATATCCACAGAAGAAACTATCAACAGTTGGCATTACTACAATCACACAACCAGTTACGCCATTTTGCAACATACACATTTCAGTCAAACCCAAGATGTAACAGCAGAGCAAAGTGACCCAAAGGGGCTGTGAAATGCAAATACATGGGACAAACACACCCCGTAATCCCAATCATCTGCTGTTTTTCATTTCTGAGGGTTCAACATATTCTGGACAATATTCTGGACAGCGCGCCTTCCTCCCACTTAAATCCCCTTAGCATACACATCACAGTATTTTCACGACCACTTCTACACGGCAGTGACAGATTTAAAACAATCCGGGGAGGAGGAGGCAGAAGACGCCGCGCATGTTTCAACGCAAAGAGGAAAAAAAACATGCCTGGTCTNTTTTTTTTTTTTTTTTTTTTTTTTACAGATCAATACAATTGATTCCCAGAGGTCAAACTTCTCTGTTATGTCTTTGCGTTTAGGTCGTTGGTGGAGCCGCATCCTGTTGCCATGCCGATGTGATGCTGAATTGAATCGATTGTGCCAGGCAGTCTGTGCTTACAGCAGTGCGGCAGACAAGTGGGCTTTTGTGCCAGCCAGGCTGTAGCAGATTGAATATGCATGTGTATGTGTGTGTGTGTGTGTGTGTGTAAACATGTGAGACAGTTAGTATGTGGGAGGACAGACTGCAGTGGATGTGCAAAAACACACTCCCATTTACAAGACCTATATACATATAATATCAAGTGTATAAATTAGTGTTCTTTATACATCTGTGTGTGTGTGTGTGTGTGTGTGTGTTGTGTGTGTTGTGTGTGTGTGTGANCTTTATACATCTGTGTGTGTGTGTGTGTGTGTGTGTGTTGTGTGTGTTGTGTGTGTGTGTGATCAATATCACCCACCCACATCTAGCAGTGTTATCTATGGTTAGTTGTCAGCTGAGCCGGTTGTGAACAGCACTCTCTGATCAGTTCTGGCCAGTTTGGCGGGAGGTTCCAGAGACTCTTCTCCAAGCACAGCTCCATCTGAGGAGATGGACAGCTGACCTTCCTCATCGCTCTCCTCCTCCTCCTCCTCTTCCTCTTCTGGGACAGAAAAGAGGAAGAGAGTTCATTTCAAAACAATGCAGTAAATGGGGTAAGCAACAGCAGTTTTTAAATAGTGCAGTAGGGGGTGATAAAATCAAGGCGTCGGGTACCTTTGTCAGGATCCATGTGGTTTAGACCTCGGCCTAAACTGGCAAACTGAAGGCGAGAGGAGAACTGTTACTACTGTGAAAATGGTTCAGATCATCCTTTCATTTTGACGCTTTTGTGTGTGTGTGTGTGTGTGTGTGTACCTCTCCCATGACAGCAATAGGAGTTTCTCCTTTCGCCTGGGCGACTCTGTGCTCTATCAGGTAGTACATGTACTCATCATACAGCAGGCGGATGAGGTGGAAGGAGCCAAAACTGGCTGCACTGCGAAGGGTCAAGTCTCTGATCACCATAGAACTGGAAGCCAGAGGAGGGAAGAATTACATACAGTAACTGCGAAATTTATATTCTATAGCCGTTTCACTTCCTCTATTATTTCTTGTGCTTGACCCAAAAAACCCCCCCAAAAAAACCACTGTCCCATCACACCTGTAGAAGGACCACTTGAGCAGAAAGAGCTTGGCAGCCTTCGGGAAGGCAGGGCTCTGCTGGTACGGCTTCAGGACCTGTGAAACCACGCCATCCAGCCAGGCAGCCCACTGCTCCAGAGAGTTCTGCTGCTGGAGGGTTAGCTTGAAGTTCTGTTCCAGCCGCTGGACTACACGGTCCTCACATCTGCACGCCCATGAAGCCTGCTCCTGCAAAGAGAGAGGGGGGGGGANTGAGAGCAAGATCCTAGTTTTGAGAGTAGATGATAGCAGGGTGGCATCATAGCCACTCAGCTTGTCTGCCGACACCAAAATACATGTGATTTGACGTGACGGCTACCGGCGCACAATGTTTGGAGACTGAACCAACCTGGACGTTGGCAAAGTCAACGCGGTTGAGATCTGACAACATCTGGTTTATCTGTGCCGTGTTCTGAAGGACGGCACGGGCTGCCTGAGCGAGGTGGTTCAAGCTGGTGTAGCGACGCAGCGTCTGGGCAAAGGCATTGGCTGACGTCACCTGACAAAAGACAAGGAAAAGATGACAGAGATGCAAGAGCTGACCCACGTAAGCGTAGTTGGATATCAAAAATATGATAGTACAAAAAGAGCTCTGCAAACACCTTAATGCGGACCATTTCCTCAGGGATGTTCATCATGGCGTTAGTCAGCCAGCTTTCCAGGCTCTTAGCAAAGTTCCGGATGGCTTGAGTTAAGGCACCTAGGAATAAAAGGAGGAAAAGAGAAGCAGAGAATATCATGCTGCTGCTTTTTGTATAAATTTGTCTCTCTTTTTTTTTAAATCCTGATGGTACAGTAATGTATTAAATAATGAACAATATGGGCAGTGGGCAGTTTTGAGGCATTTTTTTTCCATTTCTTTCTGTTGTGTTGCATAATTCTCTGCTGCATTTATTGCAAAAAAAAATCTTGTGTCTGTGAATTTTCAAGCTGGAGGCTTGGCAGCTTCTTAATGGAAGTGAATTTATTCTGAGATATTTTGGTATGAGCCTTTATATACTCTTCTGATACATAATCATGCACAGTACAGAGTCTTACTGGGGATGGGCCTGAGGACATCGGGGATGAGGATCTCCACCAGTCCCTGGTAAAGGCTGTTGTCGCAGTCACGGCTCCAGCGCAGCACCGGCTCATACTTACACAGCAACACCAGGCAAGATTTAGGGAGACGCTTCTCTGATTCATCATGACTGAAAAACACCAACATTTTATCATCAAAAAGGAATTTTTTCCCACATTTTCTAGTCATCTGTTTTAAACCTGTACAATACATCTGATTATCTTATTAACCATGACTTGCCCTGAGTGCTATTTTCTTTTCCCATAATGCATTATAATGTATTATTTTCTAATAATAATTCCTGAGACATAAATGTTTTCTTTACGTAGCTTGCTGATATTGGTTGCTTGTAATGTTCGCAATCGGAGTAAAGTGTTATTCTGCTGTTACATGTGATTGACTACCCACACAGCCAATGTTGCATCACCAGCCTGACTCTGGCTGAATCTCCAGAAGGTCTTCCATAGGGTTTCCACCAGCGTAAACTGCAGGTTGACCATCACATCCAATATAGCCTGCCAGAAAATAACAAATAAAAAAATCACTTTACACATCAGTGACTGACAATGACTGACTGAGGACATAAGACTTCGTCAGAAATTAACTGCCAGAAACAATAGAGAAGAATGAGTTGCCAGATTAATGGGTCTTGAAAAGACCAAACTAAATAGCCCTCTTTGTTCACCGTGAATTTCATTCAGCTCTATTTTACTTTTACATTTGTCTGTTTGCCTTTATGCCTCTCATCCCCAAGTCACATGGCATAAATGTTCTTTCTCTAGTTAATTTTTTTAACAACCCTGCACCCATTGTATTGTACACCCACACAGTCTTTTTCGTTTATTTTGGCTGATAAGACCATAAGACCTTTTCTCATGATTGTAATGTTTAGACTGTGCTTGACTGACTTCTTTAGCTTTCCCGGACCTGTTAGGATGGAATTCTTTTGCATATATGCATCAGGTGACCTCACCAGACTCCAAACATAGTTCTTCTTAAAAGACTATACCGGCGATCGTGCATGTTTGAACCTAATATATTCAATTTTTATACATGTTATGTTACTGACAACCATTTCCCAAAGGATAAAACCATATTTCAGCTTTCCTGATGTTCTGCAAAATCTCTTAATCTTTCAAAATCAAATATTCAAGTGATACGCCCACCTTAAAAATCGATGTTTCGCCTGCTAATAGTTACGCAGCCTTATGAAGACATGGTCATTTAAATTTTTCGATAAACGCAGGTCTTGTTTTAGGACTATATTCCCCGGTGGAGACATACATTCACTCCGCACTTTTTATTTCTCTTAAATGCTAAAATTAGAAACACCTTTAAAAAAAACCTGAATATACATGTTGTTCACGATGATGGATTACCTATCCCAAGAACATTTCAAGTA